>JAAGNO010017011.1:83147-95419 GCA_033439905.1 Ceryle rudis | reverse complement strand
GGGGAAGAGGCCACCAGTTGACATCCAGTAACACAACCCCAATCAAAACAGCTTTAAATAACACTAGGAGACCCATCCCCTCTCTGCTCAGTCCTCTGAATTCCTTATAGTTCATATTGCTGCTGTCACTGTATTTCAGAATCAGAACTATACATAAGCTCTAGGAAAAAATATGGAATATGTAATGTCTGAAGGAGGAAATGTGTGAGTCTATGCTTGTCCGTTTACATTTATGATCTTGTAATATAATATACACAACATATCATGACAAGATACCATGAACACATATAGCACTGAAAACCAGTTTGTGATACTCAACTTCCTTCTTTTGCACAGAGGAAAGAGGTTCTCTTTCCTAACAAAAACACCAAATGAAGCAGTACAAAAATCCACTATAAACATCCTTCCTGGTCCTCCCCCCACCTTGTCTTGCCTCCTGCTTCTTTTAAATAGATGATGTCTTGACTACCCCAGTTTCTTTCTGTGAGTTAGCAGGATTTTCTTCTCTCAGTCTGTCTTCTCTGTTGAAACAGATCTTTAGTCCTCTGTTGACTATATGTGATGTGACTCATGAGTTTGGATTTTTCTTGTTATGTGTTCATAAGTACAGTTAAAACCAAGCTATATAGTCTTGGAAAAAGGGAATTAAAAATCAGAAGACATTACTTTTACTTCCAATCAAAAGTTTAGCAAATAGCAGTAGTTTAATGTCAGCCAAACTAGTCACTTCACATTGTATCAATTGCAAATTACCGTTCAAACAAGTAATAACATAATATTGTGTCCCCAGAAAGTAAACAAAACATGCACCATTCCTGCACCCAGGTAGATAACAGACATAAGACACTGTTACTGGAATGTAATTTTCACTTGTCCGAGTTGGTTGCCACTATTGATGCTGAAGGAGTGTGGTTACATAGGCTTATTAATTGTCTAATCTCTACTGCACAGCTTTTTTAGCGTGAAGCCACACCTGCCAATACTAGGCAAAGCTAGTGTCATCACCTATTGCTTCACTTGTCTGGTACAGCTCTTATAAGCAACTGAAATTTGGGTGCTGTAACTTGATTGTTCCCTTCTTGGATATGGCCCTCACAACTAAATTTCAGGAAGAAAAAAATAACTATCAATAAAACCCCAGTGGGAATGTCACAACTGCTCCTACCATTAAGAATAAGGAAAAAATATTGCTTTCTATGGATCAAAAATTACAGTGATTTTTTTAAAAATAGTTTTATCAGCTCCTATACTTTGGGCATGAATATGAAATCAGGGAGGACTGCAGTTCATGTATACTCAACAGAGACTTAGGGCATTATTCAGACCGTCACCATAAGTGACTTACATGTCACAAGTAATTCTCACTACAGACAGTACAAGCAGCCAGTGTCTGGCACCTTGGACAGTAAATAAGCTGAATTGCTCATTGCTCTCTTGAACTGAAACATCATGACAGGTACCCAAGTCTTATCTGAGGGCTCAGCAAAGCAAATCTGTATATAGCTTTTATGGTCCAAGACTTAAAGTCTGAAAAAATGCCACCCCTGTTGAGGGCATTTAAACTTAGCACAGCACTTCTAGGTGACTTCTGCCCCACTTCCAGCTAAGTGACAGTGGTGGCTTTTCTCTTCACATCCTTCACCCAGTGGCTCAGTGTGGCATGGGACTGGCCAGCACAGGGCAGACAGTGTCTCATGGGTGCAGACCCTTGCAGCAAGACAGTACAGTCAAGAATCTCGTGATCCACATAGAAAGGCTGAGCACAGAAGTGAAAATGAGAGAGAGAAGTAGGTTGGAAAAAGGAATCCGGCAGCGGTGGTACTGGAGAGCTGATGAGAATATGAAGGGCAGAAAACCAGAGTGCAGGAAAAGAAAGGAAGCAGTGTGACTCTATGACCTACAGGGAGGAGGTGCTAAAAGCCAGGCCAGAAAATGTGAAAATTCTCCCTCTGAGCAGGTGACTGGACTAGACACAGAGGTGCCTTCCTACCTCAACCACTCTCTGAAACTGTAGCAAATTAATATAAAAATTATCTGATTCCCATTGGCATTTTAGTGATTCTATCTCTCCATTTTAATTTTCAAAGATAAAGCATAATGACTTTTCAAATTGTCTAGAATGGTAGCATTTAACTCTGGCATTTAAACTCTGACCCATGTCTTTTAAGCATAGCTATGAATTGTCTTCAATATAAATAACTTTGTATATCGTACTACTTCAACATAGTGCCTTTGGGAAAACAAATAGAAAAAACTGCTGACATGGTTGTCAAGGTTTATAGACTAAACAGACCTTCCTTGATAAACAAGAATCTTTTAACTTGCACACAACAGTAACAACAATTTTTCCTTCAGGAACTCTAATGGAAAGCAGTTAACTCTCTCAATTCAGATTCAAAATCAAATCCTAGTGAAAAATGTCAACAGCTTATAACTCTCTTTTGTACAGCTAGTGACAAGGATTGTCTTCTGTAAAGGCAAGTATTTCATTCTTAAGGGAACTTTGGCAATGGTCCTATTTTCATTTTTAATTTACCTGTGGCAAAACTCTGAAGAACTTGTCCCCTTTCACATATGGGGCCAAAAAGCAAGAGCTATTTTTCTTTACCTACCATCCAAATTATTCTATCCCACACCAGCACTAAATAAACTCTTAGCAGTGTAACTTAAATGGGAAAATGATGATTAGCAAATAATTATTCCATTTTTCCTATGAATTTTAGCTTTCCCGTTGATTTTCTCCTGTGATGGTCAAGGATAACTGTGGGCACCACACTTCCTGCAGCATAAAATGTGGGTGGGTTGCTTACACTACCAGGAGTGGCACTGCCCTGAAAGAGCTACAGGAAAAATCTAAGCCGAGGCTTCCTTGTTCTCTGAACATCAGTCATCACATCCTGAAGGATGGTCTTTTCCAATTTTTCCTATTGCCATTGTTACTGTCTGAGTGCAGTACGGTGGTAACCCCAGTGTCTTGTCAGGTAAGAACTGGGAAATAAGAGTCTGTGTTCTCAGAAACATCCAAGTATTTTATGAAAATGATAGGACACTCTCAGCAAGGGAGATTTAAAACAAGTTAACCCAGAAGAGTTAACAGCTTGACCATAGCGCCACACTGCTAGTATACTTTCATGACAGGTAAATAATTCAGTTTGAATTTCCCAGACTCATGTTCAACATTCCAATCTGTAGGTGGCGGGGAGGGAAGAATGAGGATGGAGGCACCATGACATAATTGCGCCCTCCTCCTTCCCTTCTTTTAAACAACCTCTTCCTTTCCTTCAAAAGCCCCCCCCCCCCAACAAAAAAAAAAAAAAAAAAAAAAAGTGCATGCTTTGGGTCATGTTAAAAGGGTTTTGTTTGTTTTAATTTTCATATCAGCAGAAGTGTTGGGCCTCATCCCAGAACATGGTGCAGATTCCAAACCATCAAGATGTATAAAGTCTGCTGGAGATGAGTATTTCTTTTCTGAATGTATTCTTCTTACATCTAGCGAAGAAATCAAAGTCCACCTCCTTCCATAAAATTCCATATATCACATAGGACATTTTTAATTCTCCTTCAGAGATGGTGCACATCTAAAACAGGGTTGATAAGTAACATTTTATTCTAAGAGATTTAATTTAGGCTTATAATACACCAATGTCAACTAATTCAAGACACAATAATGAAACGCTTCCTTAAGATTAATGTCACAACTTAGATCTCAAGAACAAGCTTAAAATGAATGAATGGTAAAATAAAATCTGAAAGTATGCCCATGGGACTACTGGAATGCTATTTAAATTTTATTTTTAAACACTAAAGCTCCTTATCATTTGCAGATTGTTATTGGTTATTATGGTTACCATTCTCTAACACAATCCAATCTGCCTGCAGTTTTCTATTTCAGGATACAGCAGCGATAACATTAACAGCAGACTAAACTTCTCAGCTTGCCAACATACATGCATTGGGGGCACATGCTATCTCCTCCTGCACTGAAAGATAACATGAGTATGTTCTCACAGTGTCACAGAAATAACAAGATGCCATTCTTCTTGCAATCTGATGTTAAAACATTTAACCCAACTCACAAAGAGTGTCAGGAACACAGCAAAGGTTTGAACTGTCTGTACTATGGATAGATAATACAAACACCTGTTGTATTATGGATCTTCTGTATCACATGGGATATTGGAGAAGTGCTATAAATGTTATGAAGTTGGAAGATCTGCCCACAGGTGATTGTTCCCATGAGTGGGTAAGATTTTTATTTTCATTTTTTAAAGGTAATGCAGAGTCATGGGAAACATTGTCTTCTTGTAGCCTTGCAGCAGTGAAGCACAGAGAAAGTACAGTCAAGTGTTAAAGATGCTGTTGGTAGTCTAGGATGCTCACACAAGTCACCTGCAACTGAATGTGCAGCCAAACACTTCTGAGACAGATGTGAATTTTGTCAGACCTTGAAATGGTTAGAAAAAAACCACATTTAAAAGAAATAACCTGAAGATTTAAACAGCGTTTAAATGTTCGTTTTGCTATATTTATTAATTGCAAGAAGAGAAATGCATATGACTTTGAGCACAAGATCTTCAATATAGAACCAGTCTTCAAAGATAACAGTAAGATCCCAAAGTGAAATATCCAAAACTTACACAATCCTGGAACGATGTCATGGCTGTAGTTCCTTAAAAATACAGCTTTCTACTAAAAAGTTACTAATTTATAATGTCACTACTACATGCTGCTACACTGAATGCTACATTAAATAAACACTGGGATTTAATCTCAGTGAAAGGCTTTTAACTCTCACAATCAGCACCTGTCTACTTCTGGGTGAACTGAAATATTTCAAGTGCTAGAAGCAGCTTGATGATCACCAGATGCTGATCTCTCAAAGCTGGAGACTGAGAAGTCACTTTGACTTGTAACTAAGTACAGGAACTACCACAAACTATCAGGGACTTTTCTAGCATTGCAACGTAACATAAGCTATTGAAGCTATTATATAATTAAGCATTAACCTGTTTCTTACATGCCAAAATGACCCTTTTTCCAACTGGAAATATTGCTGAAAAGCAGTATGGAAAATGTTCAAACACTACTTTTTCAAATGCCTTATATATTCATTTACTAATTTTTAGAGAACAAATACTGAAGAGATAACTCTTTCAAATAACACTATGATTTGAAAATAGTAATTTCACTGTTATATTATTAACAGGCAAGAAAGATATGCATATTTTATTATCATATGATGATAAGTTATATGTGAATGTGACACAAAAAGAAACAACCAGAATATTTCAAGCAAAACCCTGTCACCGAATAGTACTTAAATAAGCAAAATCATACGTTCATATAACAGCTTGGGTTCAAAGGGACCTTTCAAGGTCATCTAGTCCAACTCCCCAGTCCTAAGGCTCTTAATAAGAGGGGAAAAAAGTAAAGTCCAAGCTTGTCTGGGTCATACAGATTTTCCAAGAAGCTCTATCCTGGTGAACTGAGCTACTGAAATGCATACTTACAAGACTGCTGAATTGCACAGAAACAATAATATGGACTTCACTGAGGATGTCAAACTGAGAAGACACTACGTTACAACGATTCTAATGGTGAGACAGTCTTTCTACTGATATCCTTTGATCAGCATGAGCCTACTCACAGTGAAATTTAGCTTTTATACCTAGAATTGCCAGCAGAGCTTTAAACTTATATATTATTTTTCTGATTCAATACCATTAACTAACAAGATAATGATCTTTAAGGAATGAGTATTGTAAATTGATAATCTGTCAGCATCGTTTCAGCAGCCTCAAAACATTCAGAAAAAAAATTGTATCTACTAAAATACTTCAAAATGCAATGTATCATTAATGATGAGCTGAAGAAAAACAAGTTGTTTTGTGAAGAGCAGAAGTAATGAAGCCTGATTTCCCACACACACCTCCACAATACCTTCAGCTCTCTCATTTTCCCTACACACCACATGCTCTGTACCCTCGGTTCCCCTCCCCAAACTTCCCTTGCCTTTCTGTGAGTTGCTGGTTGAACAAGAGACAGCATTTGTTTCAGCTACTCTGGAGTTAAAAGTCGTGCTCATCAGCTGGCTGGATGCTATCTTTTGAGCCCAGAAAGAGCCTTTACTCTCACACACTGGCATGTTGAGCAAATGGCTTTAACAGCTCTGTCCAGCCCCCAAGAAGATCTGTTACAAGCACTCAGTACTTCTGAGACCTCTGCAGGACTGATTTAAATTAGCCATTGGATTGAAGTTACTGAGAAGTACAACTAACAGATGGAAAGTGGGATTGCATAAATCTTGTCTTAGGAAATCAACCTAAAAAATCAGAGCTGTTATACAAAGACTGTCCATACTCTTTAGTACTCAGCAGCTTTTCTAAATACCAGGTGATGGCGTGAGCAGCAACATAAACATTTAGTCTGTTAGTCAGGATGGAGAATTTTCAACTATCTTTTTCATAGAACATTGGTTGCTGTTATTAAGCAGTTGCAAGTACAACATAAACCACAGGCTTTCACGCAGTGTACATGCAACGAGTGGCACACAAAAAATAGGCAAAGAAATACTGTACTTATAACAAAGGACATTAGGAATCAGTAATTTGAAAAGAAAAAAAAAAGAAAAAAATCATACTTGCATATGTAATTAGAATAACTATTTTCAAAATTAAATTCAAAATATCATCTTTATTTTGGCCCATAGCAAAAAAAGGCAGCCCAAGGGTTTAATAGCCTACCAAATGTGTACTTGAATGCAATGGAAGTTTCAAGGCACTTTACCACCTCTCCTTTTACACCCCTTTTTATGCTGCAGTTCTGCACTCTCAATCCTGAGAAGTAAATAGCAGAACTGACCCTTTCGAGTTTATGAATTCCAGAATAAAAACCACCAGCAGCAAGTATATAGTTCACTGATGCTAAAACCATAAATTCAGGAAAATCTGCGTAAATTGGTAAAAGGCAGGATGTCACTTCTCTGCATAGTGGATGAGGTAAGGACAAAATGACAGGAGACCATAGGAAATTGCAATGCCCGATGGGCTTATGGTTTCTGGAAGTTACCAAACTTTCTATATTGAAGAATTTCTATGCCACAAGGACTGTGTTGGTAGTGAAAATGTGTAAATGGTTATACAATAAGTATTATTTTATTTCATCCTACTGTAACATTTTAACTGATTTGAATACTTCATGGTTCAACCTGTTACAAGGGACATCCTGAAGTTGGCAACTCAGAAAGAAGTATCCATTAAATAGTTATCTTAATTTCTTTTCAATTATGAAATTTGAATCCACATTTGATGCGACACCTGTCATTAAGAGTTTCTCATGACTAGTCAATTTACTTATTCATATTTCTTGGCATGTATAATTGAGAAAGTTCACAAGCTATATCTCTTTTTTTTTTAATCTTCCCAATCTTCTTACTACTTTCCTCTCAGCCTTTTGAACAATTCCTTTTTCAATTAGATAATGTTTTTTAGCAGTACTAGTCCTCAAACAAGTTAATTTCCAAGCACAGCTTCCTGTAAAATGCTTCTGAACAAGAAATGACTACAGTCAAAATTCACATTAGCAAAGCTAAATGGTCTTCTTCCCCTCGTGACACATTTAGAAACTAGGATAGAAACTGAGGAAATGTGAAAAGAACAGTCATGAATCATCACTTAGAAGGGTTGACAAAAATGTTCAGAAATCCACATAATATCCACAGCTGAATCTCTTCAGCCAAAATTTAATGCTTTCTGCCTGTGCTCTACTTCACCTGTCCTGCTTTGTTGTTGCTGCTTAGCTCTCAAGGGCTGTACATCCACAGCACCACTCCCTATGATCTCCTTACCCTGTCTATCAGTGTCACACAGGATCACAGAATCGCTATGGCCGGGAAAGACCTTTAAGATCAAGCCCAACTGTTACCTAACTCTACCAGTGCCACTACTACACCATATCCTTAAGTACATCGAAGGATGGTGATTCAACCAAGCCTGTTCCAGTCTTTGATAACAGTAACTTCTTCCTTCGTCAACCAGGACCTTTATGACTATGTCAAATACAGCTCAGACTTCTTCATGGTGTGATAGGAGGGAAAAGATTTGTTTTACTCTATAGCTCAGATGAATAAAACTCACTTTCCCCTTAGATTACATTATCTGATGACCAGTAGACAGAGGGATGATAATGTTACACTGAATCGTGAAAATTATTTGTGCTAAGTTGTGATATAAGGTAGCTTCTCTTTAGGAAAGCAGTATTTTCCTAATTTATTCTTATTTTTAAAATTTTACACCCATTTCTGACCAATAAAGTTATTCTCCAATTTTTGCCCATTTATAATTGTATTGAGATTGTCACAGAACCTCAAAATACATTCATCAGAACTATTAAGAATTGCTTGGAAAAGATATATATTAAAACTTAAAGACTTAAGCTTTTAACTATATTAACTACATAAGAAGAGGCTAAAGGCAGCTATAGCTATGTTTGGTCTTGATAATCTTAAGGGTCTTTTCCAGCCTAAATGATTTGTGATTCTAGCAGTAGTTGATTTCTGCTGTTCTGAATTCCATATTGAAAACAAGTCCAGTAGAGTTGTGTATGGTAGTTGTGTAACTTCCTGATTCATGCCATACTTCCTGTAAGACCCATCATTGCATTATTCCCCTCACAAACTTATGAGCACATTCTAATTTGAGTAAAGGAAAGCTGTACATAAGTTGAGGATAGAATGGATGTTAGCAATAACTACTCCACTTCCTATGTGGAGATCCCTAAGTAATCCAGGAATAGGAATGATCCAAATCAGATTTCCTTCTAGAAGACGGCTATTCAGCCATTACACAAGACAGAGTTCCTGGGTTTTCTCAGAGTAACTGTGGAAAGCTACTGTCATGCCTATGGTAGACTTCTTTCACTGCAACTGTATTAAGATCTCTCATAAATTTACAGAAAGCAGCAAATTTAGGCCAAATCCTATATTAATTTTATTATTTTAATCTTCATCCTTTATTTTCTACAATGTAAAAAAAAAAAACCAAAACCACATCCAATTATAACTTTCAAAAAAACCCACTTATCTATTTAAATTTTATTTCACAAGCACAGCTGTAGTAGCATATCTGCTACAACAAGTCCCTGGCCCCAGGATTCACATACCTGTTCAAATGCTGTCAAACCAAAACTCATGAGCACGCCACAACCTTATCCCAAAACAAAAATAAGTGTCCCATTTGTGTCTGTAAAGAGAATGTACTTCAAACTACTGCCACCAGAGAGTCTCATTGCTCTCGTATTGAGAATAAAATAATTAAGCACAGTTCCCAAAAACACAGAACAAACAGCAAGATACTTCCTTTTAACTATTTCAGTAGGGTTACAGACAGAAGCACTCTCAGCATGTCACCTGTGAGTGCTTTCCCTTCCCCTCAACTCTATTTTTTTTTCCAGTTTTTCAATGTGACAGCAAGTTAGTATGTTTTAGAAAAAGGAAACTCAGAAGTATAATTTGGACTTCCACAAAAAGGCTAGCACATTTTTCAACAACATTTGAGCTTGGCTAGATAAGAGCAAAGTGAAACAGTTTAACTGTAATTAAGTTAGCTTGCAAGCCAGCCTGCACATTGCATTATAAAATTAAAGGGCTTCCAAGCATCTGGCCTGCACTCCTTCAACATATGCTTACCCCAGGAGTAATATGCTTAGTTTGAGGAGACATCAGGCGTCTGTCAAGCATGTCAGCCTTCCTCCAGGTGGGCCAGCCGTTCCAGCAGCAGCGCTTCTTACAGGAGCAAAACCTCCGATGCAAAGTAGTGCAACAGAGAAAACTTCAGCAAATCAGCCTGTATTAACCATTATTTGAGTTCCTTGTCCATCTAAGGTCTGGTTTGAAGTGCCCAGCGTTTATCTCTATGGAGCGATAGTGTTTGCGGGCAATTGCTCTCAGCTGTTGATCTGATTCAGTCCCTATGTTAGGTTACAGCTCAGCAGAGAACCCGTCACCATCAATTACCACGGAGGAGTGGGAGGTCTCGGCACTCCCAGTGACGTCAGCTGCTGTAGGAATGAAGCATGCACACTTGCTGGAGCAACATAACATTTTATTAATCTCAGATGCATGCCTTGCAGCACACATGGCCTCCTGTTAACATACAACAACTGGCTATGCAGCCAGAAACAAACCATAGAGAGTATCTGAACATGAACACTGGATAATTGGACTTCTTGATGTTTGTGGAGACAGATTTTTTTTCTTTTTTTTTTTTTCTTTTTTCCTCCCCTCCTGAACAGAGATTTTAGGCACTGGTATTTCAAGTTAGAAATCCCAGTTCAAGCTGAAAATCTCCCCTGTAAAAGGAAAATTATATTTGACCATAATTAACGTAGGACATATATTATGGTAGAAGACACATTCAAATGAACCTTAATTGTGGTTCTTTATAAAAACTACCATCCTAAAAAAACCTCATTAGATACATCAGCATGGCAGTATTTCCATGTATTAGCCAGTCTACTGAAATCATCAGGGAAACTCACATGCATAATGTTATTGATCCTAATGAGTTTAAGAGTTTGTAAGATTAGGGTCAAGGGGCTTAAAATAAGAGTATAGGTTAAATATAAATAAGAAGAGTGAAGGATACATATCTGTATTGGTCAGAGGCTTCTGGAGATGTAGTCAAGCGGAGTAAGGAGCAGGCAGCAACATGCAGAGAATGGTATGAACAGAGAAAGACCTGCAGAGAAGCAGTTTTCTGCTCCTGCTACCACTGAATTAATAAAGTGAGGCAGTGAATCCTGAGAGTAGCAGCAAGCACTCTCAGGCTTGGCTCCAGCTGCTCGGTGATCTAGGCAATCATCTCCTTTGCTTACACCTTAAGACTGGTCTTTAACGGGCATGCTAGACAAGCAAAGCCTCATGAAGTCAAATCTCTAGTCCATGAGAGATGAAAAAACACTGCCTGTTTCTAAAGGCCAAACTCTTAACACTGACTTTGCAAGTAGACTTTGTAAAGTCAATGGTAGTTGGAAAGGGAAGGGCAGATCTCACCTACATGTCTCACAATGAGAAACAAAAAAAAAAGTAATTATTTATTTTTGTTTTAAATGAAGACTTCAGACTGGCTTCCATTTATACTAACTGGTTTCTACACGTATTTTCACAGAGCCACTTGTAAAATGGACCAAGGTCAATATAAAGTCATGCACTCCCCCCCCGCCCCCCTGCCCCGATCAGTGAAAATGTGATTTCTTTGAGTTCTTATTTATATTAGTTGCATACCATATTGTTAACAATTCTAACTCACTGAAACTAGAAGTGACATTTGGTTGATACGTGATCAGATGTCTTTTGGTGTTGTTTTTTTTTTCTTAGGCAAGGGGACTCTGGGAATGCAAGACTGACAAAATTTTACCCCTGTTTCAGAAACCAGGACTCACGTTAAGTCCTGTTCACATGACAAAATAGAACTAATAAGTACAAACCTTACAGATGTTTTTGATGATATTCAAATATTTCTTTTGCATGAAATACATATTTCTATTTATGTCAAATAGATTCAGCAAAGAAAAATACATAGAACATCGACAATCTCTTGTATCATTTATTTTGCCTTTCATAAGGCACTTCTAGGATGCATTATTAAACTGGAAATTTTGAAAAAAAACCTACTGTATTCAGACAAAGCAAACAGCGAACTTCAGCAAATAGAATTTTAGAAGGTTGTGAGAAGTACAGCAATTTCTAATCCAATACTACATTTTTATTTTTCTTAACAGTACAACTACAAAGCTAGCTTTCTGGCAAATTTATCACCCTTAAAAAGTTTAACGCATGCTGTGGGACACAAATAACTTAAGGCAAATCAGAACTACTCTGAAGAACACACAATCACAGTCCCAGCTGGAATATCGCCATTAGGACAGGGCAGCTCTGATTCCAAAGGCTTATTTTCTGCCCTTCAGCAGATTTTACAGAATACTGAAACTAAGCTTGCAAGACCAGGCTGTCATCATGGCAAATTTTGGCACCACAATATTAAAACAAAAGAACTTTGTACTAGAAAACACAGTAATAAGATGATTTAAACTACAGAAATAGAAATAGAGAAATACCCTGGTACAAAACATAAGTTTCCAAAGCTTCCTAAATCTTCTAGCCATAGAATAGAAACCACTTCTTTTTCTCTTTTCTCTTTTCTTTTTTCTTTTCTCTTTTCTTCTTTTCTTTTCCCTTCTCTTTCTTTTTTCTTTTCTCTTTTCTTCTTTTCTTT
>JAAGNO010017011.1:72868-83047 GCA_033439905.1 Ceryle rudis | reverse complement strand
TTTCTTTTTTCTTTTCTCTTTTCTTCTTTTCTTTTCCCTTCTCTTTCTTTTTTCTTTTCTCTTTTCTTCTTTTCTTTTCCCTTCTCTTTCTTTTTTTTCTCTTCTCTTTTCTCTTTTCTTCTTTTCTTTTAGCTTCTTTTCTGTTTTCTTTTCATTTCTCTTTTCTTCTTTTCTTTTCTTTTCCCTTCTCTTTTCTTTTTTCTTTTCTCTTTTCTCCTTTTCTTTTCTCTTTTCTCCTTTTCTTTTCTCTTTTCTCCTTTTCTTTTTTCTTCTTTTTTTCTTCTTTTCTTTTTATTTTTTCTCTTTGCTTCTTTTCTCTTTTTCTTCCTCATTTCTTCTTTTCTTTTCTTTTTTTTTTCTTTCTTTTTAACTTCTGAGTAGCAGACAGTCACTGAACTAGTGTATAGTAAGTGCTCTATGACTTACACCCTTTTTTGTCCATAAGGGTGAATAGGCACCTAAGAAGTACCAGGTGTATTAAAAGCTGTCTACTCTGTGTATCCTGCCAAATTAATTAAGCTGCCTTGAAACAAAAATGAGTGACATTCAGCCACTTACAGAAAAATATAAGGTCTTTACTAAGAGAACAGGAACAAAATTCATCCAACGATTATTATTTTCATTCATTCTTTAACTTTGTATAGCACTAATGGAGTAGCTTTCATGTTAAATATTAATACCTAATATTTACATAGTGTTTTAATCATAATGTATGAAATTTTACATAACATATGAAATTTACATATAAACCTAAGAAATTTTACTCTGTTTGGACTGTACATGTCAGTAAGCACATAAGAGAACAGAAGCACTTAATTGGCTAAATACTCATTATTAGTAACATACTAAAAGAAGATTGTTTGTGAATATTCAAGTTTTTTGGGATTGGGCTTGGGTTTTTAGTTCAGTAAAACAAGGTATCTGGATTCTCCCTCTTTCCATCCCAAACTGAAAATGGATGCCTGCCTAAAAATGTTATTCTTGACAAAGCAGATCATAAATGAGTTGTTGGAAGTCACAACAGTCAATCTCTCAGAAATAATAAAAGCACACATATATGAGTAATTTTTCTCATCACCAAATTATTGTGCAGTCAGCTGATGCACATGTGGACATGTGGGCACTCTTAGCATATGGCAAACAAATTAAAGCAATCTATTGTAATTCTGCCTCATTATATTATTTGGCATTTGCTGGTGGATAAATGCATGAACAGATAATGCATGGGAACTTGTCAATCCACATGTCTAAATCTAATATATATATGTATATAAACAGCAGGATTCTTCTGTTTCTCATTTCCTTCCCATTTTAAAAGCAGATACTTCATTTGTTTTTCTTCAGTTACCTGAGATATCAAATTTACTTTTATTCAGTCATTGGTTACCTGGCCACTCTTACACAGTTTCTATAAAGATAACTTGATGTTTTTGAGACTCAGCCAACTCTTTAGGTATCGTAGTATCCCATACAAAAACCTCAGTTTGAGTCCAGTATGGTCCAAGCTCTTCCATTTCCCTATATGAAGGCGAATATTTATCCCTTTGCCATTCACAGAATTTATATATGTTACAAGCATTTCTCACCTGGCAAGAGTCAACTTCAGAGGATTTTCCTTTTCCCCCTGAGAAGACCACCAGTCTAAGTAGACTCCCACTCTTGTGTAACACTGACTTACTGCAAGGTCAATAAAACAGGATCAGTTCACAACAGTACTATGTTGGTTAGAAAAGCAGGATTCATAGAGCTCCTACAGATCATTTTTAATTGCTCCAGAGAAGAAACTTCAGCACTAGATGAAAATTTAAGTTTCCTGATGACACTCAGAGATGTATCATGAACTTTACAGGAATCTGAGTGCAGCATATAAACATAAACATCACATAAAATACCTAAACTAACAATTAAAATAAGTAAACACCACTGCTGAGAGCAGTGTTCTTGGTCCTTTCCACTGCTGTCCCCATCCCTGGTACCTCCAGTAGTAACTACCCTCCCCTCTGCTGGTCCCAGCACTTCTCAGATCCCTCCAGAGAGAGGGTAACATACCTAGCCCAGTAAGAAACTACTTGTTTGGGGGGTTTTCTCTTTTTTTTTTTCTTTTCTGCCAGCTCAGTAAGATAAAATAGCTAAGGGAAGCACAAGCAGAGGAAAGGATGCTGGTAGTGGTGGGACAACAAGCCTTCACTATCCAAACCTCACCATGAAGCATTACAAGATAACCCACTAAGGGCCTAATACCCTTTGTAAAATTCATTTCTATTTTTTTATAATGTTAGCTTACTGCAACCTCCTCCAGAGTGAATTCTCATGAAAAATGGTCTTATTGGCATAATCTGAAGCCCACAGGACTCCCTTCGGTTGGATTGAGATTAGGCCCTTCCATAAATGTAACATCTGGGGTCCATTTCTACTATGCAAATTCCAACAGACACAATTTTTGTGTGTATAAATTTATTTCTATTTAACGGACGCCTGTATTTTGGAAAAGCAGAACTAATATGCAGTTCTGTTCAATTGAACATACAAGTTAATACCTATTCTCCCAGAAAGGAACGAAATAATGTAATTTTGTATGCCATACAACCCTAATGTATTCCAGTGTGGTTTGGTTTTCTTTAACTTCTGTGCTTTGCAAATTCATGTCTGTCTCTGCATAGGGGATAAAAACCACAGCAGACCATTATTGCCACAGCTGGAACTAGTAAAGTGAGAAGGTTCAGGGTCAGTACTCTTCTCCTACATCATTTTTATACTAAGTATACAAAGTATTACACATACTATTCTGTGATCTTACTCGGGAGTCAGTAAAGCAATTCAGTACTACCATAGAAAAGACAGAAAGGACCACTGCATAGCCCTGTGAAGCAAGTGTCAATATGTGAGTAAACATGTATTTGTTTATTTGCAACTCCACAGTGAAGTTTGGAAGGGATTGCTATGAATTAGTGAAAACTCTCCACAATAGCCCATTGGGCTATACATAATGTAGAAGTAAGATCAACTGTTACAATCTACATTCTTCTTAAGCATCTTTTTCCCCCAGTGAAAAGCAATCAGAATTTCTTGTTGATTTGCTTTTTCTTCTACTGACAATAAAAACATCATGGAGGGATATCCATCAATAAAATATCAACAAGATTATCACTTAAATATGTGTGAAGAATTCAGTATTACTACTATAGATAAAGTCTTGCTAAAATTAATGCATGAGCTAGAGCTACTACCCAGTAATACGCAGTGGTTTACAGGGAATGGTCTTCAGATTACAGCCTCTAAGATTATTTCAGAAATGGGTCAGTATGACATTTCATTAAAAGGAATAAAAATAAGTGATTTTAAAATTATTTCCCCAATTTCCACCTATGCAACAACAGTAGATTATTCACACTCATCTACTACATATGATGTTCTCTGTTGGAGAACCATTCATTTATCACAGCCTAAAAATATCTGAGATTACTTTTCTGTACTGATAGAAGTTATAGTTTATTAGGCCAGCAATACAGAATATTCAGTGATCCTTTGCAGAGAACAGCAGAATCTCCACCAATCAATCTAAAAGGCACTGGACTTCGCAATTCACAGTTCAATACTACTTATCTGGATTAGGAAAGCAATTACTTGCCAATTAAGACATGTAAATAGGCTCAAGAAAACAATGTAACACAGAAAAAAATACTAACTCTTTTTAATAATAGCAAACACTGTAATGATCTTTTTTAATTATAAGCAGGGAAAGAATGACAAAACCCATAGTCTAACCAAGGTTAAACTACAATATTATGCGCAGAGCCTACTTTGAAAGATTAGCAAGACTGCAAAATAAAGCAATTTAGCATTTGGTGAACTTCAGTTGAATCCCCTTGTTCTCACCTATATCATAGAATGTTTTAGGCTGGAAGGGACCTCTAGAGGTCATCTGGTCCAACCTCCTTACACAATAGGGACATGTCTACCTAGGGCAGGTTGCTCAGAGCCCCATCAGGCCTGACCTTGAATGACTCCAGGGATGGGGCCTCCACCTCACCTCTCTGGGCAGCCCATTCCAGTGGTCTATCACCCTCATATTAAAGAACTTTTTTCTAGTATCCAGTCTAAACCTATCCTTTCCCAACTTAAAACCATTGCTCCTTGTCCTGTCACTATAAACCCTTTTGAATAGACCCCCACCTTCATGTAGGCCCCCTTCAGCTACTGGAAGGTCACTATAAGGTCCCCCCAGAGCCTTCTCTTCTCCAGGCTGAACACCCCAACTCCCTCAGACTGTCTTCATATGAGACATGCTCCATTCCCCTGATCATTTTGGAGTCCCTCCTCTTGACACGCTCCAATATGTCTACATCCTTCTTGTGTCGGGTGCTCCAGAACTGGACACAGTGCTCCAGGTGAGGTCTCACCAGGGCAGAGTAAAGGGGCAGAATCACCTCTCTTGATCTGCTGGCCACAGTTCTTTTGATGCAGCCCAGGATGTGATTGGCCTTCTCGGCTGTGATTGCACACTGGTGGCTCATATCCAGTTTTTCATCCACCAGCACCCCCAAGTCCCTTTCCCCAGGACTGCTCTCCAGTATATCCTCTCCCAGCCTATACTAATAATGCTGGTTACCCTGGCCCAGGTGCAGGACCCTGCACTTGGCCTTGTTGAACCTCCTAAGGTTCATGTGGGCCCACCTCTCCAGTCTATTCACAGGTATCACAGGGTGTCAGGGGTTGGAAGGGACCTTGGAGATCTTCGAGTCCAACCCCCATGCCACAGCAGGTCACTCTAGATGGCATCCCGTCCCTCTGGCATATCAACTGCACCCCCCAGCTTGGTATCATATGCAAACTTGCTGAGGGTGCACTCAATGCCATTGTCAATATCATTAATGAAGATATTAAACAACACTGGTCCCAGCACAGACCCCTGAGGGACACCACTCATCACCTTCCTCCCTCTGGACATCAAGCCATTACCATCACTCTCTGGATGTGACTATCTAGCCAGTTTTTTATCCACTGAACAGTCCACCCACTGAACCCGTAATTCTCCAACTTAGAAATAAGGATGTTGTGGGGGACCACATCAAAAGCCTTGCAGAAGTCCAGACAGGTGACATCCATAGGTCTACCCTTGTCGACTGATGCAGTCACTTCATTGTAGAAGACCACTAGGTTGGTCAGGCAGGACTTGCCCCTAGTAAATCCATGCTGACTACCTAGGATTACCTCCCTGTCCTCCCTGTCCCTTAGCATATCCTCCAGGAGGATCTGTTCCATGATCTTCCCAGGCACAGAGGTGAGGCTGACAGGGTAGTAGATCCCAGGGTCTTCCTTTTTACCCTTTGTAAAGATGGGCACAATGTTATCCTTTCTCCAGTCACAAGGGACTTCACCTGACTGCCACGACTTCTCAAATATTATGGTGAGTGGCTCAGCAACTGCATCAGCCAGTTCCTTCAGTACTCTGGGGTGCACCTCATCAGGTCCCATGGACTTATTTATGTTCAGGTTCCTCAAGTGATCATAAACCTTCTCCTTGCTCACAGTGGGAGATACTTTGTCTACCTGGTCCTTGTCCTGTGGGCCACCAACTTGAGGGCTGTGAGGGGAGAGGTTGCCAGTGAAAACAGAGGCAAAATGTTATTGAGTAGCACAGCCTTCTCCTTGTCCATTGTTACTAATTTGCCATTGTTAATCACCAGGGGACATTGTTAATATACCTTCTTTGACCTTCCTTTTCTGATTTAAATACTTCTAGAATCCCTTTTTGGTTTTCATCATATCCCTCGCAAAGTTTGGCTCTAGCCACACCTTGGCCTTCCTGACTTTATCCCTACATACCGGGCAGCATCCCTGTATTCCCCCCCAGGACATCTGTCCCTGTTTCAGCTGTTTGTGCAATTGTATCTTGTTCTTTAGATCAACCAGCAGTTCATGACTCAGCCATGCCAGTCTTTATCCCTTCTTGCCTGATTTCCTGCATATGGGTATTGAGAGCTCTTGCGCTCTATGGAAAGCCTCCTTAAAGATCTGCCAGCTCTGCTCTGCTCCTTTATCTCTGAGGACTACCTCCCAAGGGGTCCTGTTGAGCAACTCGTTTAAAAGCTGGACATTTGCTTTCCTAAAGTTTACGGTGCTGAATTTGCTTTTCATCTGTCCTATACCCCTTAGCACAGTGAACTGAACCAGTGCATGGTCACTGCAGCCCAGGCTGCCTCCAAACTTGATGTCCCAACCTAGTTCGCTTGCATTAGGTCACTATTAGGTCTAAAACCACGTTCCCTCGGGTAGGGCTGTCTATTACTTGCTTTAAAAGGTTATCATCCAAGCACTCCAGGAATCTCCTGGATTGCCTACAGCTTTTCCAGCAAATGTCAGGGTGGTTAAAGTCCCCCAGCAGGATGAGAGCCTGCAAGTGTGATGTCTCCTGGAGCTGGAGTATGAAGGCTTCATCAATAGCCTCCCATACTAGAAATAGTATATAATCATATTCTTATTTCTAGAGAGCTCCTACACTTTTCAGTGCACAGACAGATGAATGTTAACTGAACTGCTACCTTATATTTTTTTTACATCTCTTTACTCTCCTGAGTATTTGAGCCCCAGTCCTCCTGTTTTGCTCTGAAGCTTGTATTATTAACTTGTTCTTTGAATTTTCTGAGAAGCCCATCATTAGCATTTTATAGAGCTTAAAAAATAATTTATCTTCAGAATAAGCAGCACAGTACAATTAAGGGGCCTTCTTTCCCACTTTACAGGTGAGAGCTAAAGCAGACAGAATATGGGCAGAAGGGACCACCAGTTCTGAAGGCCACGGTACCTCCTCAGCATCTGAAATGGGTGCATATTTTGTTGCCCATAGCACCAAAATTTGGTGTGTTAAGAGAAAACCTTCAGCTCCCAGTACCAGCACGTCACCTCCAAGTAGCTGACAACTGCAAGACACACATCTTTTCAATACACAAAGAATATTCATCATGCACTCACAAGATGACCAAAACGAAGAAAGCTTTTCTAAAGTAGAAGGGAGGTGCCAATTAATGGGTACAACAGAATTCAAATGCATATGAATCCATTAAGGCAGAAATATCCCTCCTATAGCACTGATCTTAAAGATCAGTCCTCAAGACAGAACTTAAGCCATCCCAACCACCCCTGCATAAGTTCAAAACCATACTGCTGTAGAGTAAATAATACATGCATCATGACAGAACTGGACCCAAAATGCCACTGGATGCTTTCTTGGAATACAAATCAACTGGACCCAAAATGCCACTGGATGCTTTCTTGGAATACAAATCAATGAAGTGCCAGTGAACAAACATTAAATAAATCTCAGATACAGTACCACTGTCGCAGTTCTTATGCCACGCTTTGTGGAGAATGAACTGTTTTGTAGAAGGGTATCACCACGCTTCCTTTGTGATTATATTTCTCCTTATTTCTGCTACTGGTTACTACTGGAAACAGCTAGATAAATCTTTGGTCTAACTTGGTACAGCATGTTTTATGTCAAGTGATAAATTAAGAGATGATGGGAAGAAAGAGGGAAGGAAAGGAGATACAAGCTTTCTTCGACTTCCAAAGTTAGCTTAAAGGCTTATATGAAGCCTAAGTCTCGGGAAGCATGCTGGTGCTAAGATGCCCCTAGGGCTTCTGAAAAGTCTTCCACAGGAAGAGGTTGGTATTAAATATATCAAGTTTCCTTTTCATTACTTTTATGGGGTTTTTTTAATTCTGGTTCTGGTTTTGTGAGGTGGGGTACTAAGGGCAAGCAGTCCCTTTAGATGGCTGTACAGAGGAGAAAAATATTCATATTCAAAGAACTGCTGTGCATTTCCATTAAACTACATAGGTCCGTAGGGATGTTCGTACTGTCAAGTACCAGGTTATGGGAAGGAGTTTTCCCTAAAGCATTAAACAGTGCTTTTGACAGTCATCTAGGAAGCAGAGGGACCATCCTGTGGCAGTGAGAACTGCCCGGAAGGTTACATTATCTCTGCAAATAGAGACTTTACCTGATAGAGTTATGTTATTTTCCTCCCTGATGTAATTCAGTCCATTTCTTTCCCATCATTACCTCCTTAATATTCCCCCACAGCCAAGGACATGATATACCTTCCTTTTAAACCTGATTTTACCCATAACCAGGATTTACAGTAGATGCTGTTCTTCCTATTTAACTTTGCTCTATAGCCAATGTCAGTATTTTTTTCAGAAAGTTTCTTTTTCTACACACAACAGATTTGTGAAAGTACTATTTTTCAAAAGCAGGAGAACATAAAGAATAATTTAACCAAAAGAGTATTAATATTGTTTAACAGACAGTACAATGCTACTGAATGCATTTCAGATCAGCTGTACAATAAATAAGAAAACTCTGTAAAAACAGCTATTGCTCTATGAATTATCAAGCACAGCATGACTTAAAAATGATTGCTAAAATGTAATAGTCCTTGTGCAAAATGCCCATTTCCCATACAAGGGCAAAGGCAGAAATGCTTTTTCAATAAACATGTAGGTACCTCCAAGGGTTGGGGAAAGATCAGGACTTTTTGTCCTGACTCATTTGGCTCCTGGTCCACTCCTAGCAGTTAGTAAAGAAATCACTTCAGGGCCCCAAAAGATAAATTGGTAACTACTAGTATGGGACAATACTCCTGGCTCCTCTCACTAGGATCTAATGCATCAAAAGTGCCTGGACCAGTCTCCTGAACCAAAGCCGACTGGCTTGGAGTTGCCCAAGCCCATAGTATTAAACGAACTCTCTTCCCCTTCAAAAGAGGATGGCTGAATCCAAACCACACTGCAGGAATACTGCCTGGCCTGTGCTCTCTCACAAGCAATGCCAAAGAGCTGCCTGGAAAACTGTGAGTTAGTCCCGGCCAAACATACACCAGGGACCACTCTGACAACTCCACTGTTGTGCTCCTCTGCCAGAAAACCTCTGATGCTCCTCAGCTCCCACATACAGAAACAGCCTTAGCACTAGGCAACCTCAGTAACTCATACAGGCAAAGCCAGCACCCATTTATGGCTACAAATGTACTTTAAAGTTCTCCCAGGCAATCGTTTCACCATCATTTCTAAGCCAACTCAAATATTTAGATTTTATATCCTCACCTGCTCACCTGGAGTTTTCTTTCAATCCAGTACCATACACATCAGCCCAGACAGACACTGCTGCTAAAGCTCTCCAGATACTCCTCTACACCCCTGCCTGGTGGGACAGCCAGATGGCCCTGCCTGGAGGGACAGACAGCCATTCCCCAACAGGCAGAGCCAGGCCACCAGCTGCCCACAAAGCACAGAGCATTTCACACAGCTCTGTGACAGGCTTTAGCACTTTCCTTCAAATTTGAGCACCACTTATATTGGCTTATTTCACTTCTGAATCTTCTTTTTCACTTTAGCTCAGTTAATTATTTCCATAAAGCTTTGGTAAAGCGTGTACAAGGAGATTTAGAAAACAAAACTGTGTTGGTTGTAGCACTGTCACTTAAATGTCTGGCTAGTTTCATACAGCTGATGTTTATTTAAGGCCTAGGAGATGTGTGCCACACTTCCAGCAATTTTACATATGGCTTTAAGGTTGCTGATGGCATCCAGTAAAAAAATTACAAATTTATCTTCCTGCAGCAGGAGTTACTTCTATAAATCCTTTTCAGACAAATTTTCCCTGACAGTGACCAAAGCCAACCACTGTTTCCCTTCTAATTGCCTTTCCACACTGAATTCAGTTACCTTTTAGACACAGAAAATATTCACATCAGTGTAACATAATGCAAATTGAAATTCATGCTTGCTTTAGATCACCTGGAGAGTATTTCAAACAGCATGGCTACCCAAGGGTTTGATTCCTCCTGTACAGCTGCAGAGAGAACAGGTTTGGGTGGTTTGGTTTGGATTTTATTCTTGGCTGATAAAAGATTTCAGTGATGCAGCAACTCAGACATACTAAATCCACGTGCTTCAGCTCCACAGACTGGTCAGAAGCCGAAAGTAATCAGGGATGGGAATTAAGAGAATGATTTTGTGTCCCAGATCTGGGGAATGCCACAGGATTGCTGGGCAATATTTAGACAAGAGACTGTTGGGAAAAAAAAGCTTATAGGAAAAAAAAAAAAAAAAAAAAAAAAAAAAAAAAAAAAAACCCCAAA
The DNA here is from genome assembly GCA_033439905.1 of Ceryle rudis. Lineage (NCBI taxonomy): Eukaryota > Metazoa > Chordata > Aves > Coraciiformes > Cerylidae > Ceryle > Ceryle rudis. The sequence goes on along the minus strand of JAAGNO010017011.1, from coordinate 72,902 downwards.
AAAAAAAAAAAAAAAAAAAACAAAAAAAAAAAAT
>JAAGNO010017011.1:37726-72768 GCA_033439905.1 Ceryle rudis | reverse complement strand
AAAAAAAAAAAAAAAAAAAACCAAACCCCAAACAAAATCAAAAACACAACAACAACAAAACAAAATGCACAAAACCAAACCAGAACATTTGCTATTTCTAGTAAATAACAGATATTTTGGGATTAGCTCATGGTGCAGAGAGGTGAATACACTGTAGAACAGAAAGAATGTAAATTCTAAAAGCAATTAGACTGCTTGTGTAACTGAAATAAAATAAGGCAAAGGGATTAAGGAAGAAAAGAGAATGAAACAAAACACAAGGATTTTCTAAAAGAGCATACTTTACTACAGAAACCATTTTGAATCTGATGCATTGCTGTGGTATGCTCAGTGCTGTTCCACCCACCTAAAAACTTCTGCCTGCCCTGCAGCTGATACTGAGGGAGGAGGGATGTCCCTGTTCCAGCTCCTGGACAGTTAAGAAACATGGAATTCATCTTTTACACCTCTTTCTGAAAGTACTAGAAACTGAAATCATCTTGTAGACTGAATTTTTAATTATTACATATTTCATTTCATTAATAGCACACGGCAGTCAGAGATGAAGCACTCTTCATCAGGCTGTGCTGTTTTTCCATGTACCATGGAATGTTGTTGGCAACACAGAAAAACAGAGGTATACAGTTTTGTGGTGTCTGAAAGCACAGCCCTGAGATACAGGTACAAAACCGGTATTCAGTTGTATGTGATTGTATGAATCCCAAATACCACTTCAATACATCTCAAAACAGTAAGATCATATCACCTTAAAGGAGTATCTATAAATCGGATTATTTTTTCAAGAATTCTATTACTCAGATAAGTAATCTGAAAACTATTTCTATAAAATCCTTTTTTTTTTTTCCCCCCTATCATGGCTGTTACTCAATCTGACTTAAAAGCTCACCTTCAACACTGATTAATTCTTTTCTGTGTCTTCTCTCTGCTTCCTTCTTCTGCCACTCATACACATCATCATTCTCCTCTTTATCACTTGCTGCTCTCACCGTATTTTGCCTTTTTGTTTCCAATTAATACCATTTTCTTTCTAATAGTATTTTAATCCATTCTACTTGAACTTATTCTGTTGTTTTCCTATATTGGCACTCCTTGAACAACAAACAAATAAAACCCTGCAAGGAAAGCCCTGCTCCAAATCCTACTTTCTTAAATTGTTTAATTTAATTTAACAGCATTTAATCAAACAGCTGCAGAACTTTTGGTTTAAATGCCTGAAACCTCACCTGAGATTTGTCAGCAAATACAACTGCTGTAAAAAAAAACCTTAAAATCTTAGTATTTTTTTTCTAATGAAATCCAGTAGAGCTAAATAAAGATCCGTTACCTACAAAATTATTTCTGTAGTGAATCTATTAGATCAGCCCCCACAGAAATGAATTTGCCATGAAGAACATAAGCCATTCCAGTACTTGGAAAAGTGAGGTTGCTTGGAAGATGCTCCACCTCTAAATATTTTTGGTTTAAAGCTGCTTTACAGGAAGTTTTGTGACAGATATCTTTTGATTGGAGGCTTCAGAGTTGCCCTCTCTCCATGGTTACATATTTGTCATCTCGTGACATGATTGCACATCAGTCTGAGTGAGAAATGGCACACAACAGGAAGACTCAGGTATTGGTTTGACACTGCCAAGCCCAGTATGGTCATGAAACAGGTCACGTGATGGCTGCAAAACCACCAGGTTTACTATTTCTTTAAACCAGAAAGGTATTATCGCTGGTAAGCAAAGTAATTTCAAATTTTCCTCTTCTTTGTACAATGGGCTTACTTACAGGAAGATTCTTACAAACAGAATTGCTGGGTTTACGGATCCATTGAGGGCAATTCCCACAGAGGACAGAAAAGTTAACTTTTCAGTACATCTGTTATTTTTACAATTTACTCCTTATCATACTGCAGGAGGAAATTCAAGTGCAGGCACATATTAAATAATCATTTCGACCCAGAACTTACTCCCTTGCACAACCCATCCACCTTGCCAGCACAGGGAGCACAAAGGGAGGGTTTCATTGCAGCTTTTCAGCCTTTTCCTCCAACAAACCTCCTCCGGTAAGCACAGGCGACACAAGGCACACGTTTGTCCTGACACCGCTCTGCATATGAGTCTGCAGCCCACCCGTCCCAGCGTGCCTCACAGTGATTGTTTCTTCCTAAGGAGATTTAGGCAGTTTGCGTCAATCAAGGATTTAACAAGAGACATAAATGCCATCCTCTCTTAACATAAACAAACAGCTGCCAGCACCTTCCTTGATGAGCTAAGGACACATAGGCAGCTAGCAAAAATTATAAAAGTTAGTTATTTCTAGTGTATTATTCCCTTTTAAACACGCTACCTAATCTTATAATTTAATCAGATGACTGATTTTAAAGGGTCCTTATTTTCAGCTGTAACAAAAAATACTTAGATACTATAAAGGCAGATATAATTAAAATGGAAATTCATATGAGTAATAACATCAAATGCCTAGTATTACATACAGTGCAATAACCATTAACAGAGCAAGCAGAGGCAATCATTACATGTTTTTCTACCTCTGTCTAAATGAGGAAACAGATAGAATTCAAATAATGAATTATTGTCTAAGGCTTTCTCCTTGGTCCCTGAAGTAGAGTGTATCCATATCAGAATGACAGAAGGAATCAGCATTCACAAGTCATAAGGCTTCAAGCATTGTCAGATCATCTTTTTTTCGGTAAATTGAATGGTAATAATTTTTTAAATTCTTTAAATTAATTGTTTCACATTGCAATCTCAACACAAAACTTGCTTGATTTTACAAGCAACAGCTTCTGCTTTTTAAACCTGGCCATGATCAACGCATACTTACAAACCAGACAGTTACATAACGGAATTATGAATTCTTTAAAAACCGGCCCAATCATTCCCACAATGAACTTCAGGAAATTAGCATGAAATTAGCAGCTTGCCAGATGCCCAGTAAAAGGCAAATGAGGAAACATCCCTGCTCTGTAAACCATCTGCCACTCAGTGGCTTGGCAGCAGGTCTGGATGCGTTTCTCCTCCTCACTCCATTCCACACTTCACCACCAGCAAACACAGGCAATGTTTTCCAGGTGGAAATGAAGTGGTCAAAATGCAGCTCAAATACTGTCTTATTTCCTCATAAAATATTTCAAATCTGAGTACTACTTCTTTGCCCTAGATTCTCCTTTCAATAAGCTGTTTGGTATCTCTCACCGAACACCACTAAATCAGTCACCGTCATCCTTTTAGCAAGAGTTCCAGAAGTTCCCTTCATGATGTTAGAAGCTTATTACAATTATAGCACCTCTTAGTACTTGAACTTTTGATCTGATTTCTTAAAAATAGCAAAGGCTCACAGATCAGAAGATCATTATTGAAAATAATATCATTAATGCTATTAAATCAGCTCCAATTTCTTCTAGCCTCTTGAAGAAGAAGGCAGCTTGCTGTGTATTCTCTTCTACATTCGACCCAAAATTCAAAGCTGTGTCTTTGAGTATTTCAGTTCTGACACCTCTAGATAGCAATTTGGGACAGATGCAAAGCCCCATGCTAACATTTTGGGATAAAGCTGGTCCATCTAAACCTCCCATGTTTCGTTCTTTCTGTGGTCCTAGCATGAGTTTCTTTCTATGCTCATGCAGAAGCAGGGATGGTTATAGAACCAGATGAACTGCCTTGCAGGCTCAGCACCTATTCTTCACTCTGTGTCTTCATTAGGAGCCTTCTTGTTTTTCTGGAAAACCTCTGTAAAGAGCATTCAGTTATTGTCTAAGGATGTTTTCAGAAATCTTCAGAACTCTAGGGTTTGGGTTTTTTTCTCCAAAGTAAAAGAGGTATGAGCCCATGCCTACCCGTGAAAAAAATAACATCACAAGCATACCACAGAGATTTAAAGATAAAATGGCAATCGCTGCGACAGTTCTTGCCTCACTTATGCCCACACAATCCTAATTAACACTGGGCAGAATTTGGTCCGCTGTGCAAACCCTGTCTAATCCCTGCACTGCAGTCTGCCACAACAGGTTATTCCTTGAAACATTCCCCAGTAAACCGGATAATTTTAGAAATGACATTTCAATGCTAATGAATTACTTTGTCTAGTGCTACAATTTAATTTCTAAGCCTTTTCCACTTCACTGCACTTGTAACAATACACAAAAATGGTGACAATGATATCTCGTTTGAGAAAGAAATCAAAACCAAGGATGACTATTTTGGCCTGTAGATTAGGACACTCATTTGGAAATAATTGAGTCTTTGGAAGGGTAACATCATTCCTCATTGTATTGTGTATCTACAAGGTAGATCACAAATTATAAATGCAAGCAGAACATTTAGCAAGAAAGTAAAAGAGAGACAGAGTAGCATCTAATGTGTAACATAAAAATAACAAGTCCATTTGTTTAGTGTTTTAGGACTGCATCAAAAATGAGACACTGGAGCAGTGAGAGTACAGCAGCTGTTTTTACAATATTTAGCTCCTGGCTCACAGAAAAAGCGCCTGTGAGGGCAGGGGAGCACAGGGATAAGCGATGGACTGATCGTCCCAGAGGCTGCTGGGGCAGAGCTGGGGAAAGTTTAGATTAGGTCACGTCATTGTCTGAAGGCTAATGGCTCAAAGCTATTTTGCACCTATTTGTCTGAGCTGCATTTATGGCTTGTTATCTGTAACCCAGGATATAAGACTAAGGCTTTAGCTTAGGAACCTAAGCTTTATGATATAAATAAAATCAGATCCTGCAAACAAATAGGTCTTCTCTACTAAATGGAAACCAGTTTTATAACTATTTCCAAGTTCAGCTCCTTGCTGTGCTGACACTATAATCTATGTGGAATAAAATAAATTTGCAAAAGTGCTATCTCTGGGAAGAAGTATTCCAAATTCAATTTCTGATTTCCCATTTATGCCATGTAGGAATTAAATAGGGACTGCTTCTGCCCCAGGTCTGGGGTTTCGTGCTCTTTGGCAGCCCGGCTTTATTGGCTCCATGTTTTCAGGCCTCAGCACTGGGACCACTTCTGTTTAACATCTTTATCAATGATCTTGATGAGGAGGTAGAATCCACACTCAGTAAGTTTGCAGATGACACCAAGCTGGGTGGGAGTGCTGATCTGCTTGAGGATAGGGAGGCTCTACAGAGGGACTTAGCCTAGATCAGTGGACTGAGGTCAATGGTATGAGCTTCAACAGGGCCAAATGCTGGGTCCTGCACTTAGGCCACAATAACCCCATGTAATGCTACAGGCTTGGGGAAGAGTGCCTAGAAAGCTGCCTGGCAGAAAGGAACCTGGGGGTGCTGATCAACAAGTGGATGATAAGAGCCAGGAGTGTGTCCAGGTGGCCAAGAAGGGCAATGGCATCCTGGCTTGTATTAGAGATAGTGTGGCAAGCAGGATCAGGCAGGTAATTGTCCCTCTGTACTCAGCACTGGTGAGCCCACACCTCGAGTACTGTGTTCTCTTTTGGGCCCCTCACTACAAGAAAGGCATCAACATGCTGGAGCAGGTCCAGAGAAGAGCAGCTAAGCTGGTAAAGGGACTGGAGAACAAATCTTGTGAAGAGCAGCTGAGGAAAGTGGGGCTATTTAGTCTGAAGAAAAGGAGGCTGAGGGGAGATCTTATCTCACTCTACAACTGCCTTAAAGGAGGCTGTACAGAGATAGGTGCTGGTCCCTTCTCACAAGTAATTAGTGATAAAATAAGAGGGAATGACCTCAAGCTTCACCAGGAGAGGTTTAAACTGGACATTAGGAAAATGGTTGTCAGGCATGGGAACAGGTTGCCCTGGAGGTGGTTGAGTCCCTATCCCCAGATGTGTTTAAAAGCCATACAGATGTGCTTGAGGATATGGATTAGTGGTGGACTTGATAGACAGTTGGACTCAATGATCCTAAAGGTCTTTTCCAACCTTGATGATTCTATGATTTTATGTTCACGTCCAGCTGTCTATGCAGGACAAAGAATGACAAAAGAGCTCGCTCAGCTGTGCTTGCTATTTCTTCACAACCCTGCAAAAGAAGCAGCTCACAGCAGGGATGATAGGAGATGTTTCTGTGCCTGACGTTGAAGACAAGAACACTGTATTATGTAGATATATACACCTATGATTTTCAGGATATTTCTGTTCTCATGCCATAAGGCACATGAGTGATATTACTTCTTCATTGTCACTGATTCACACACAGAAGACCTGGGTACCGTTTCAAGACCACTGATTTTGTTACAGCTTATTTTCCAATTTCATTCAATTTCTTCACCTTTTGTCTCTTGCCTTGTGTAAAATACTCAAATTTAGTATCCTTGGTAAAACTAATTTTTAACTCTGCCATCTATGAGACTACTATGATTTTTTTTTTTTTTTTTTTAATTATTTTTATTAGCAAAGCAGCAACATAAAAACATTGAAAAAAGACAGTATAACAGCATAAGGACATTTTACCAGCTACATAGCACTCTATACTCCTTCACACGTCCTTGAAGACAATTTCAGTAAATAAAATTAAAGATTACCAAGTCAACTAAAAATTTAAATACGTGGTTTTCTTCAAGTGAGGCAGATATCTGAATAAATACTTAGGCATATGTGCAACAAACCAGATTCTGATGAGTATTTAATTATTTCATATTCACCACTGACCATTTTTTTTAAGTTGTCTCAGTAAATAAATTGCATATGATTGGAATAGAATTTTCTAAGTTCTGCTATAATAACTCCAGTACAGTTTTATAAACCAAGAACCACAAAAGAATACCAAACCTCAAATATAACACTGACATAGAAACATTTAAAGACTTTTGTCATGCCTCTACCACATGATATATCAGACCATCTGTCTGTAAAAGACCAGGGGACGGGGAGGTGTTTCCTGTACTATCAACTGGCAACCGATATTGCATAAAACACTGCAGCCACCTATAAATATGTCTAAAGCTCACCAAAATCCTTAGAAAGGGGTCGGGTGAGTGAAGGTTTTGTGCAGTAAAATAAGAAAATACTTGAGAAAGAAAGAAGTGGGCTTCAAGAATGTAATTTTGGTGAAGCAGGCAAAGCTACTTTTCAGGGGAACTCAAGATGATTTTTCATACTTGGGATTTTAATACAACAATGCTTTATATATATATGATTGTACAATTTGGACTAATCTATTCAGATTTAGCAAAGAAAAATTAAAGACATGTTCTTACTATAATCTCACTAGAATTCATCTTGGAACTAGGACAATACAAAATATGGAAGGATAAAACCAGCAAGTGCTGCCAGCAGTGTAAACTTACTGAACAGAAAGATTTTGTAGAAGGTAGAAGAAAAGAGCAGATTAAGGAGCTGATTCTGCACCTGTCAGCACAGGCCAGCAAGAGGCCCCAGAGTGCCCCTGCAGCCAGCCTGGGCAGTATTGATGCTGGCTGGAAAGCGCTGATTACATTACTCAACCATATAGAAAGCTTCAATTAAAACATCTTTATGAAAATTTAGGACTGGAAAAATACAACCGTATGACTTTCCAAATGAGTTTTCAGCTCAGTGCTCTGCAGCCCATTGCCATATCAACATGGATACTTGATTTCAGCATGCCTTTTTGCTCCAAAATACATTTGGTGATATCATCTTTCCTTATGTCAACTTACACATAAAAGAGAAAATCAGAAGCTCAATATAAAATAGACATCCCAAACCATAGTTTTTCTACAGGCTGAAATCTTCCTGGCACAATATAAAAGATGCTATGGAATGTTTTAAGCTTAGTGTAATCCTGATATTTATTACACATTGAATTATCCCAGCCTTGAAAAAAGCATAATTCTTGGACAACATTAGAGAACTGACATGGACAATCTCCCACCACCATGGGTGGTGGTGATTACATTTGGGCACAGTTACATTGGCCTGTGCATTCAGAATGATAGACGAGGGGAATATCACAGCATTACACCTGGATGAAATTCAAGCTGTCCCCCTTGACTACTTTCTCTTATTACTGGCACTTCAGGCCATTTTGACTGGATTCACTTCCAGTTGTGCCAGGCTGGTAAAGCCGATGCCAAAGAACCACATGCTCATGAATAACAGGAAGCACTGGATTCAGAAAGGGACCTGGCAAGGGCAGAGGTCAAACCCAGCATTTCAACACTGAAAGCTCTTTCCTACAAGGCTCCAAAATTTCTTACGGTTGAAAGAAGCATCTTTCTCTAGAAGTAAACAAGAGCATCTCATCCAAACATTGAGATCCCAGAATATCTCCAGCTTGCTCCCCTGCCAGACTTCATGTGGCAGCTTCAGAGAGAGCACAAACAGAAGTGAAGCTACTGCAACAAAACGTGTGAAGGATTGAGACCCAAATACATAAAAAAATTAACAGAATAAAAATAATGAACATGTAGCTGTATGAAAAGTAGGGAAAATCAGCAGGTTTCAAGCACCTGGTCTGCCAGACTGAAAAGCAGGAAAGCCCTGCTGAAGATCATGTTCTATCACCCCTAGTTAGAGCTTCTTCATCAATTCCTTTTTTGGGAACAGGGACAAATCAGCATCTTGTAACATTTTGCAACATCTTGTACAATGCTAGGAATACACCAAATTTTTCTTTTTTTTTCGGTTTACTTTTACTGAAATGCAAATACAAAATGAATCATTTGGGGTTGAACAATTCAGTATTTTAAAAATTGATGCCTAATTCAGGAGTCAGTTTTAAGAAAAGTCTGAATTAAGATTGTATGTTACAGGTACAACCCCTCATCAGAAACGTACACTTAAACAGGTAATAAACTATGTCAGGAATTCACTGATGGTTTCCTTTTGCATCTCAGTAACAGCTAAATGTATATCCCATCTGCCAGACAGCTGAGATTTTGATTTCAGCTTAAATATTACATATTCATTACCACAGTTAATATTAATTGGTAATCAAACAGAAAAGCACCTGAAGCAAAGAAACAAGACAGAAATGACCTTTTTATTCCCACCAGGAAAGAACTGAGACATAGTAATAGAGCAATGTGTTTACCATTTATGTTTAACCTGTACTGAATAAAAGATTTCACCAACTAGAGTGAATAGACATTTTTCATCAGCACTTTTGGTTTTCAAGTGGAAGTTTTTTTATTATATGCAAAATAGAATTAAGCATGCAGAATGACTTACTCAGTGATTTGCATAAACATCTTCCATGGTGTGCACAAAACTCGACAGCTGTGATTTGTTTTACCCATGCATAAATAACAACAAAATTGGCCCAAAGACTTTTACTTCACATTTTAAATGTGAAGCCTAACAGGATAAAGAAAAAGATTATCACTTCCAGAAATACTGGGAAAACACTTAGCCCAGACCTAGTAATAAAACACTAGAAAACATGACAAAAAAATTATTTTGAGAACTTAGCATTTCAAATATCCTATATTTGTATATTTTGAGAACATTCAAATATTTCAAATATTCATATTTTTAAAATAAAATTTAAATAATTTCAAAATACTTCTAGAACTTTACAGAACTTGAAGTCTTTTAAACTGCTTTGGTCAATGTATTCTACACTTAAACCAATTATTTTAGGAGTCTACAGGGAACAGCCACTGGCTGGGATTTACTGAAGGTTTATTTGCTTCTTTCTATAACCATTCCTAGCTATTCAAAATGTGTGTAAAAATATTTTTAAGTCTAGAAGACTTCACTGTGCCAATGGAAAGGCGGGTTCATTGTCTCGGGATAATTTTCTTCAGATTTAGCCAACATTTAGAAGTTGTAGGGCATGGAAGAAAATGCCTTGGATGACCTTTGCCTTCTTGCACTATCAGGTCTAGACCACTTAAGTAGTTCAGTCAAAGTATCCTCTTTAAACAGTACAGGCTTTATTTAGACACTAAGCTGCTCAAGCCAGACAGGTTTATGATTTACCTCAGCATGATATGCACATCAGTTACAGCTGCAAATCAAAACTACTTTTCCAGTAAGTTCTACAAAACAATACTGTAACATGAATATAAAAGTCTAAGTTGAACCATAAAGTGAAAATTATTCAGTACTGAGTCTTAACTATTTCAAATTAGAAGAAAATAAGGCAAGATAAATTTTAAAATATTCAAATAATCTTAACAGAAATCTAACCAGCAAAATATATTCCATCCTATCCTATGGAAAGAATTAAAAATTCTGTGAATTTATCAGATTTATAGGTTAACTGCTCCCATTCCAACTTTTCCATTCATTTTTTATTTACAGCTTTCACAAAATGACTTCTTTTTTATTTTTCCTTTAACTTGTGAAACTATAAATCAGGACAGCTTTTGGTTAGCAGTCTCTTGAGTTTCTAAATATTTACTTAGCCAGTTGCTTAGTAGGAAAGTAGCAGAAATTATGTTGCCATCCTTATGCTAAAAAAAAGTCTAACAGCATTTGGGTTTAAGCATAATATGGCCTTGACAGTAGTTTGCTCTCTTGTACCGGAAGGCATATAGCATAGCACAGGAAAAGAGCCTTGAGGCATTAGTGTAATCCACCGAGGTTAAAGTAGGAAAGCTAAAATTATTTAATACATTTTAAGCCCATAGTACAGTAAATGGTCCATTGCTAGGAAGCAATCCTGGCTAAAAATACATCCCTTTTTAATACGTTGACTTTATGTTTAAAAAATGCCAGAAACAGGTATCACTGAAGGTATTCCTCATACCTTGTCACATTCAGTGGAGTCCCCAGTTCAGTTTCATGGACATATGAAGCTGAAGTGCTTCTGAGCCCAGAGGTTTTGTTTGACCAGGAAAAATCAAGCTGAAAAGATGTGTGATCTTTACTAATATCTTGTCAGGAGTGCCCACATGAGGGGAACCATGGAAATAACTAAACTCTTCAAAATGAACATATTTAAAGTTCTGTTCTCCCACCCTAACCATGGATTGGCCACCCCTGAAGGAAGACTTTCCCTTCCAGACAGCCCAGACCCCAGGGCTGGGCTGACTGCCTAGGGAGTTCCCCTGGTGGGAACTGAGGGATGCAGTAAGCTGTCCCAAACCCCACCCTATATGCTATGATCACTTCCCATGAATAACCAGCGTTTCCCCTGTTCTTTGAAAACAAAAGCATTTGACTGTCCTAATTTAAAGCTGTAAACAAAGCGCTGCTTATTCATGCAAATTAGAAACTAAAATCCTTCAAAACAGAAAGTAGAATGTGGCAGTAACAGTGCTGAGGAATTGCACCTATTTAGCTAGGGAACTGACCACTTCTCTAGCAATACTGGACCAGTAGGTTCAGTACCATTAAAGAACAAACACATGACAAAACATGGCTTGCAGGAGATGAAAGCACAATGGAAAACTTGAAAACTGGGTAACCAGTCCTTAAAGGAGGCTCTGGATGAAGTCACAGTTGTTACGCTTTGTGTAGCAGATCCACTTACACACATTTCAGAGGATTAACAATATATTAATGGAAGAATAAAATAAATAACCCTAAGCACAGAATTGCAAAGGCATCATGAATTACTGTAAATAACTTGAAGACTTTGATCACAAAATGTTACACCTGTCTATCCTACAGTAAATCTTTACTGAGTGCATTAAGTAAATTGTGACAAAAACCCTGTGTTTCTAATAGCTACATAGTGTCCTTGAAAATGAATATACGAGTAGAAAATGATAATGGTCTTAAAAGAGCCAGTAAAAAATTTCTAGATACACTCCCTATTAATAATAGCTGTTAGTGCTGAATTATTTTGTAATTCAACTTTATTTGTAATGTTTTCACTCTATGGTCCTTCCTCCATTCTAGGTAGTTTTCTGTTAGAAAGGAAGATAGATTGGTTTTGACTTCAAAAGTACTTCATTTACTTTTCTATTTACTATTCTACCCCAAGCAGCTGCTGTTTAACAGGCAGGGTTCAGGGGGAAAGGTTCAGAACTTTGGTATACCTTTCTTTTCACCCTAAATTAACATATAATGGGATTCAATCACTGTCTCAAAGACTGTGGGATCAGACCAAGGTCCTGTTGTCTTCCTGAATCTTAAAAGTTAAGCCATGACCCTAAACATTTGTTATTCTCCTTGGGTTCTTTTCTGGCTGTGCTTGATGATGCAGAGGAGAGATGCAACACCTCTGATGGTTTTGCAAGGCCCCAGCTCATAAATGAGCTAAATCCTTGCTTAAGAAATGGCCCACCATGGATGATCACAGTTAGCTCAAACCTGTTTTAGGATTAAAATGTGAAGATTTCAGCATTCCTGAATGTCCTCTTCCCTCTGGATGAACTTTCTTCACTTTCACAGCCAGTCTCCCTTTACAGATTTTCAACAGGGTTATTAGTTTTTCATCAAATTTATTTTCTTCTGCACAAGTAGAACGCAGCCTAGCCACCTTCTTAAATAAGAATCAAGTTTGTCCATGCCCAACAAGAAGATAAAAGCCTCCATTATGTTCACAGACATTATGCTTGTAGTCATTCATTTATCCATTAGTAAACATGACTTTGCATCACTAAGGTATAAAAACTCCCTTTCCTCTATAATGACTTCTGGGCATCTCTAGGGTGGAGTATTTTCTCTTTAGACTTTATATTCTCTGTCACTTTGCACATTACAGCCATTCACATCACAAGATGCAAACATCTAACTATGCTGATTTTTGTGTAGCTTGATACAAGTGCATGGCTGATATCAGGAAAACTAGAAATCAATCACTTTGGAAGCACAACGGTTTTGAATGACTTTTCCTCAACCTCCTCCTTCTAGTCAGGCACATTCATACAAGAAAAAACCTATCAGAATTCATCCATTAAGCAGTTAATTATGGACACGTGACAAGTCTAGATTTTAAAGGCTCTGATTTCAGTGAGAAATACTAAAGCAGTTTTTGCTGTTTGGGCATGATGAATTATATACAGATTTTTACAAATTACACAGTTTGGTGAGTTTTGAAAATTTTAACCTAAACTGCAATTTTAACCTGTGATTAAGTCTCTTGTTAATGATGGCTGGACACTAAAACATAATTTACTTAAGAGATATTTTACCCTTTGTTTCCAAATATGCTTCAACATTATTACCATTGTTAATGTTTATCTTCTCCTGTGTGCATTATATCTGAAATAAATGTAGAAACTTAACTCCCTTCTTTTTCACACCTGAGAGATTTGGCCTTGAATCTTAATTAGTTCACTTTTCTATGCAGATTTAGAACTGCAGTACCATTCAATGTAGCAACAGTACAACAGTTAATATAGCTATCCAATAGCTATAAAATTACACAGCTATAACCCACCAGTAAGACATTAACATACTACAATTTATCAAGAACAAATCAGCTACTAGCACTTGAAGAACCCAAGTTCAAAGCCCATCACACAACACTGTAATTGGTGAATCTGGAACGCCTGAGTTTTTGCTAAAGAGCTTTTTCATTCCTTTTCCTTAAAAAAGCAATATTTACGACAGAGAGTTTACACCGTCACTAGGAGAACACCAGTTCCCAGAGCCAATGTGTTCATGACTCATGATGTAAGTCACAGCATGAAGAGTTAGCTCCTTGAAAACTGTATACTACAAGAATACAGTAGTTTCCATTAGTGTGGGAACATACCACATTTCTCCTAGGATTCAAACTATTTCCCTTAGTAACAATAAATCTGTAGAAAGAGATCCAAGGGAGTAGTTAAAAGCATTGGCTCTAAGTGAAAAGAAGTCCTTAATTCACTATTATGAGCTGGTCTAGCACTGTTCAAGACGTAAACATGCAGAAATTACTCCAGTAGTTTAGACCAACTTGTTTTTAGATTTCAACTTATTTTGTTTTAAAGAAGATTTATTTTAGTTACAAACAGAATTTCAAAGGAGGTACTCTAAAAACAAACAGATATTTTGCCCTTTGGAAAAAGTCACCTACAAAATGTCTCCTAAAATAACCTCCTTCCAATTTACCAAAATATTTTCATTTTGGTAAATATTTTTATTTGGAAATTTAAAGGAAAGGCTGAAATTGAAAAGTCATTTCTTCCCGAGCACTTGAATCACCCATAAAAATAGTTCAAATTAAAACCCACTTGGATCTGATCGCTTAGCATGTTGTTTTCCCACTAGCAGTTCAGATTTAGAGAGGTACCAGTACCTCAACTACCCGTCAGTACGTGAACCCTTCTCCGTGACCACCAAACTGGTCATGCATTTAATACAGTGCATAGGTAACCCTATAAGGTGGTGTAAGTTCATATTACCTGGGCAACATCATCAGACATACCAAAATTGGGACCTATTGGGGAAAAAAAATAAAGTGCTTAGGGGAGGACTGTCTATTTGGGTGAGAATGAAGGTGGGAAAGGGAAATAACTTGCGAGAAGAGAAGGGAAAATAAGGGTCAGCAGATCAAGCAGCCCCAGACCTGTAGGTCAAGTCCTCCCACTGACAGCTAAGAAATCACAGTGCTGGGTTAAACAGCCCTGCTGCTGGGCTATCAACAGGGACTGGCTTTGCCTTAGGCAGAGAAGTATCTCTCCTCCTGACACCAGCTGCACTCCAGCCATGCACACCAGCTAAACACTCCACTGGGGTTTTCTTTCAAGCCCTGCAGACCAGCACTGCCCAGCCACACTGCTCGGGTCACAGACACGGGGACTGCAGCCCCAGGATCACTGGATTTTCTGATATAACCTTCCCATGTGTTTTGGAAAGGTGGGACATTGGGTTTAGACATTTAAAAAGACTGCCATTTCAACAGTATACAGAGCTGATTGGCCAGTATCATAGGATCATCTGATGGAGAAAACCAAATAATGAAAGACCAAATAATGCGTGCAGCGCAGTGCAGCCCACATTCCCTGTCATTCCTAACACAGGTAAAAAGACTGAAATGTCTGCTCTCATGACAGTATAGAAAGATGTTGTGTGACTTACGTTATTTCACTCAACGGAGATATAGTATAATCACACCTAGTGTTGCCCTTGCACTGTTACACAGCACACAGAGGTTACAACAGAGCAGATTTACTGACTTTGAATATTTAATTTCTTACCCTTATATGACAACATTAAGCACATGACAGAGCCGATGACATGATATGAAATGATACTTAACAGCACAGTTTGTTCAGAAGAAAGTTGGAAAGTCACGTAACAGATTTTCCTCTATCTTTGCATCATTTTGCCAGGAACTAAAGAGCACAGCCCCGTTCTGCCCTGTCCCCTCTCTCCTGCCACTTTGTTGGCTGTAGCACTGGGAACACTTCAAAATTTCTGGCAATCCAACACTTTTCAACTTACTGTTTATGTCAAAGCTTGTAGGAGAACTTAATTAAGTTTATGAGTTTTTGTAAGTGACCTTGCAAGAGCCCATTGTCAGTGATGAAATAGCTGGCAAATGGCTTGTTTAATCTCCATTTGCAGTAAGAAAAATTTCCTAACGCAAGTCTCCACGATATTGAGAAACATTTTATAATCACAAGAAGCAACAAGAATTTATCAAAACTCTTAAGATGAAAAATACATAAGTGAAACTAATTATAGACAATAATAATATATTAATGCTTTTTAACAGTTGAAAATATATTTGAAATTAGATGTTTTGTTTATTTTTCATGGAACTATACAGTGTATCAGTTGTGGAACTGCAAAGCTGCTTCAGCTGGCAAAGGGTGATTACGTTTCTTCTTCCTCTACAAAAAACTGCTCAAAAAATGTTATTTTAAGAGGAAATTAATTCCTGCCCTATAGTGATATTTTACCTCATTAGCTTTATTCTCTATCATTTGGTAATGATTCCAAAGAATATCACCATGTATTTAACGCCTTCCAAGTACTTATGCGTCACTGTTTTGTCAGTGTTCAGAGTCCTAAATAAAACCTCTATTTCCTTACAATAGAAAGTATGGTAAAAGTTCGCAGAAAGTGCACTCTTTCCTAAGTGATCAACCAAACAGAACCAAAAAAAAGTCAGTTGTCTGGTCTGTGAGAAACAAGTCATGGCAAATGAACAGCTATCGACTCTGCAAATCAACGTTTTCCTGAGAAGTCACGAGTTCTTGCATTTGGGGGTTGTACCATGGTGCTTCTGCAGCATATTCATCTGAACCAAGAGTGTATTAACTGCTGCTCTAATTTCTGACACCTAATAAAGGCTATAATTATGCTGAGGCATTCCAGTAACACCCCATTTTCATCAATAGGTAGGAATAGCTCTAGCATTAGATTGAGATGATAGTTTATAAAGAGGAAGCAGTTTATCATATGTCATATCTGACCCATGCCTTCTAATAAGAAATAAAGAGGCAGGTATCAACAGCTGAGATAACATTACTTCAACTCCTTGTTCCCTTTGTACTTTTGGGATTTCTGATGTCTTCAGATATTCTTGTGTTTTTAGGGAGGAACTTTAACTTGAAGGAAAAGTGAATGCCCATTACTCCTGAATGACCCTCATTAGGCAAAGAAAGAGTAAGCTAGAACTTTTGATACGTAAAGCTTAACAACAGGAAACCACATTCAGAAGTGCAGCAATGAAAAAATCTATAAAATAGTATCTCGCATACTAGTGCACACAAAAGACCCAACACAGCTACACATTTATTTTTTTTTAATAACAGCATTCTCTTCTTAGTCTTAGAGAGATTATGTTCTTTAAATGTCTCTCTCAAATTGTTTACTAGTCTTATTTCAAGAAGTAACATTTAATATTATTTAAAAATAGTACTATTCACAAAAAAGAGTACCTAGTGTATTAGACAGTGCTCTATGTAGTTATGGCCTTCTTTTTTAATTATTATCTCTTATGGTACATATGAATTCTTTATAAAACACAGAGTGGACACAGAGGGAAATCTAACAGTAAAACCTCAAATAACTGGAAGACTCCAGGGAAATCATAACAAAATGTGCAATTCTCTCTTTGCTACAGGGTAGATTTCAAACTGGAAGCCAGTCTTCCAGTGGAAGAAAAAGCCCACAAGACAGTGAGACCTTCAAGTACTAAACACAGATGAGCCCTGAAATAAAATAATTCACAATGAAGAATAAGATGTTGGTTAAAAATGCTGAATATTCAAGAATTGAGATATTGTTTGCAAAGCTCCTCCTATTACTTTCTAAAAATTCTGAAGAAAACAAGATACTATCACAGTATCTATCAAAGTGCCTGTTAAAGTTTTTCAAATTGACTTTACTTGATAAATTCTCAAAGCATTGGTTAGGAATATTTTGCATTCAAGAACCAGGTTCTACAACGTGGCAGAAGTTTCACAGAGTGTGATTTGCCCTGACAAGTGGCCAAGGACATGCTGAAATCAGGAAACAGGGCAAGTATTCAATATGCTGTTTCTGATAGAACTGAATCCGTTATAGTAGACAGATAACTGTTTACTGAAACCAACATGAAGCAGAGGAAATTAGGAAGCAGAGAAAGTGGGAAGTCAGACGTAAAGGCAATCCCTTCTCTGCAGAGAGGGCATCACCAATGGGCTCTAGACACATCTGGATTTTCGAATTCTTGAAACCTAGAGCTTTTACAGCTGTATTTACTTTGCTGCTTTTTCGGGGCAAATTATTTTTAATGTTTCATGTCTTTTGAATCTCTTCTCTCATTTCCAAGATGTTTTCACTTGTTATTGAAAGCCATTAGGAATCATGTCAAATGGAAGAGAGAGAGATTGTCAGTGTGTATCTTGGGAATATAACATATCCTTTCACACGTGTAACTTTTTTGCATGTTATTTGTACATATATTTCCTTCTGTGCAACATATCTTTGCATATCATGGTCCAGATTTATACGGTCTAGTATAGTATATAAACTGTTATATTCTGTGTTAACAAGCAATGATGGTGTTTTCATTATATAGAAGACATCTTACTGACACCTCAAATGTCAAAAAATGAACACTTCCTAGTAACTAGGTAAATATATTCTTGATGATCATTCAGAGAAACTACGGTAACTATGTTGTTGGGGTTTTTTTTATTGGGGTAATGTTTATCAGTTCTTTCTACCACAATAAGTAATAAAAATGCCCGCTTTACTTGGTTTAGTTTTCTGTCTCGAAATACTCAAAAATAATTTCCACACTGGAAATCCTATTCTTAGTTTCCTTCAAAAACCATCTACCTAATGAAAATGGAGCATAGGAAGGCTTTCAATGTAATCAGTAGCCCTTACAAATTCAGTATAAAATAGTTAATGGTCAGATATAAATAACCTCTTAAGAATAAGTATAAATAACAAGAAGTAAATAGATACAGGAAAACCCTGAGCATATTATTACTAAATTTCCATGAAATTCTGATCAACTGTGCCCAAAACTTTATGGCAAAAATATAGACACATTCCTTGAATATTTCTCATGAGAATTTCTTATTGTATGCATAAATATTGTTCAGCATCACACATTACTTGAAGTATTAATATATTAATCAAACATGAAAGGGTTAAAACTTCTCCATCTTCCTTAGTTTTTACAGAGTCTTGCTAGTGTGCAGTATGTTCTCAGCCCTAAATGTCCAGAGCTGCTCTCCTCTCCTTTTTATTTCCCTTGGCTACCATATTTTAAGGAATAATTCTCCCATTAATACACTGATGATCTGAGTGAAGAAGTCATCAATGCTTATGCAGTTACATGTTTAAATTTGTCGTGCATCACTGGAAAAACAAAGCATTTACACTTTATACACTCTGGGCCCATTTATGCCTCTAGAAATGCAAGATGTATCTGGCAATTTGTCATAAATTGCAACCTCAGTCATCTTTAATCTTTGCAATTCAAATACTGGGAAATCACATTGCAAATTTATATTGCAAGCCTCTCCAATTTTAGAGTGGAATAAAACTTAGAAAAGAAAAAGGGAAATAACAATAGAAATAACTAACCACTAGAATATACAGCTGGAATTCCTGTATCCAGATTTTAATGTCAAAGATCAGTTCAAATACTGCTGAGAAAAAAAGACATGATTTCTTTTTATCCACAGATGCTTCTGTAATTTCATCTTCTATTTCACCTCAGACATCACCTTCAAAGTCAGATTTGTATTTTTCCTTATGCGCCCCTCTATTCCAGAATAAACTGAAGGTCATTAAAAAATTCCATTTGTCAAGACAGTTCAAGGCAGCTCAAATCAATTGTGACTTGGGTCAATTGGTAACTTCTGCCTTTTTATTAACTCTTGATAGTGGAAAAAACCCTTTTATATTTTAAAAAGGGTAAAACATATTTCACTTACCTTCTGCTTTATATCTGTGTGGTTACAAAAGTCTGTAGAGATTGGAAGTAGCAATTAGACATCAGTGGTAAGTGCTAATGTATGATATTACACAGTATTAAGAAAAATAACTCCAGGAAAGTTAACTTCTCATTACTGTATGAAGACAGTCAAAAATAACTTTCTACCTTTAACATAAATTGTCCTCCAGCTTGTTTAAAATTTCTGCCTGCTAGTAACAAACTCGGCACACTGCATGTAAAGAAGTGCTAAAATTAATAATAGATTCAAATTTGGAATGTATCATTAATTTACTTTTCAAACATGATTGCTTTATTTTAACCACCATGCAATCTGCTTGAGTCAAGCAGTGTTATCAATAGGGATCTATCACCCCCATCCAGCCCAGACTCCCATGAAAAGCAGAGTGAGTGCCATCACAGCCTTGAACGCACAGGCTACTGCTGGCCCACAGAAACTGCTGTCAGTGCAGCTCTGTTTGCTGGTACAGACCAGCTGCTGTGAGGTTGTGGGCAGAATCCTGGTTCCCCTGATTCAGAGGAAAACTTTCAGAAATTTCAAGGAAAGAAAGTACTCTAGCTTACAGCAGAATACTTTTAGTTCTGCATGCCCTGATGACCTTTCTCCTAATCAGATTATGCTTGTAGCTCCAACTAAAATCAGTGGAAATTATGATGATAAATAAGGACACAAAAAAACAGAGGAGAGGGTGATATGTAATTAAGCTTTTTGCCTTTTGTTTCCTAGTGCTTTGAATCCCCTGAACTCTCTGTAGCAGACCACTTGAGTCCTGTGCAAGCAAAGGGAGGCAATCTGGAAGCCACAGTTTTCCCACAGGTTTGTCTCTGAAGGAGAGAGACAACCAAAGCCTGCCTTTATTAATAGAAAAAAAAAAAAAACCTGGGCTGCCAGTGGAGTCAAAGTCCTCATCAGAACATCATCGAGGATGCTTGCTCTATCACTCCAAGAATGCTAAAAACTGTCTCCAGTAGAAACTAAGGACTTGATAACCAGGAAGAAAGCAAATGACAATGTCATTTTGGACCATGATTATTTGACAGAAAGAGTATTACATTAGCACATATTAGTCCAGACCAAGACAGAAGCAAAAGAGCACCCTATTGATTTACTGAAAAGAAACATCCCTTTATAAGTAATGTAACAAATGAGATTTTTTTCTTATTCTTTTTTTGGTGTATTTCAGCCAAAAATATCTACAGCTGTTTCAGCTCCATCAATCTTTAAATGTCAAGAGACATGATTTATCAAGGGACCAAGTCCTTCAGGCAAGCCAGAGTTGAGTAATGAATTGCCTCTTGCATAGACAACACCAGTTATTGCATGGATACATCTTTCAGCCTACAGAGAAACTGTTGGAGTCAGCAGTTCTCTACTTCCATTAGTTCCTTGCTTAACCTCTTTCAGTAACATCTATGAAATTAGCAATGGCTTTATTACTGTTCCACAGATAGGTAACATTTCCATTTCTAGTATTTCCTGACTTCATCCACTTTCACAGTCTCTTCACAAGATCAGTACTAATCCAAACCCCAGCAATAGCACACTTGTGAACAGCAAGTGCGTCTCTCTAAACTTTCCTCACTTCCATGTGCCTTGAGAACCTCAAACAGAACAACTCATTCAGGGTAACTTTTTGTCCTCTCTGTTAGAAACACGGCAAATTTCATTTGTATTATTATTATTGTCTTCCATCTTTAAGGGTAAATTCAAGCTCGGGTATTTTTCCAATTATTTTCAAGCTTTTTCAACTGTTTGTTCTTCAAACTACTTGTTTAATTTTCTGTGTTCAAGTTGACTAGAAATGCAGACACAAAAATAGAACTCAATGTAGCTACAGCTTCCTCTTGGTGTTTCTGCATTTGTTTAATCCTTCCTTTCTAATACCATCATTTCTTCTAAGATTCAAAGCTCTAGTTTGTCTTTATCTCTCTTTTCTCCCTTACAATTTTGTCTTCTCCTCTCATCTTTGACCATTTAATCCTTCATTTTTTCAAGTTACTCCATATTTCAAGAGTTTCCAAATCAATATAACTGAACCATTTTTTATATCTATTATCATAGATGTCCCATCCTCTTTTTAAACATTCTGAGCTGGAATAATCATACTTCACTATATATATCCTATCTTCTTTCTTCCTTCACTTTCCATACCATTGTAACATTATGTGTACTACCATGTTTCCTAAGTAATAAAGCGAGACAGAAATATCAGTACTTTCTACTAGCTCAGGAAATTCACCAGGATTTGTACGGTAGTTATTTACACAAGTGTCTGTCTTCCTCCTCTGTAAATTCCCCTTTGAATTTGAGTGATAGGAGGTCTGACAAAAAGTATTAATAAGAGATAATGGATACCTTGCAATCAAGATTTGTCTCTTAAATATCAACAATGACAACTCAATGTAAATATTTATAAAAGCAGAAACATACTGTGTATGCACACTTAAGCATCCTAACCTATGGTAACAGCCAATGCTATTTCCTACCCTTCTGATCCTGACTTTCAGCTAAAGAGATAGAACTTATTTTTGGGTATCTGTAGCTCAATGACCTTTCTGCTCAGTAGATTGCCTTGGCCAAAAGTCAAGGTTTGCAGCCCTCCAGCAGGGCTTCTACAGTTCCAAAGGTCAGAGTACATTTGGATAGGAAAAAAAGGCTGTATCTGGAACTCTGTAAGATCATGCTACACATGAAAATTACATCAGGTACAAAATTAAATATCTTTTACAGGATACTTAGAGGTGTTTGTTTACTCCTGTCATATACCAGTGTAACAGGTTGGCCAAATAGCTTACAGGAAATATAGGGAAGAAATCTTTCATTTTCAGGCATAGACCTTTGAAGATCCTATGTTACTTCAAATTTAGAAGTTCCTCTAACTTCAAACCTCACCATCACCTGCTGCTTAGGTCAAAAACATAGTTTTAAAAACCCCCACCACATCCCATAGCTACATTTTCTTGTAATCTACTGGCTTTTTCACAGGTGTAGGTCCTATCTACAGTTGTCACAGAGCTCAAGGACAGGATTGCCTCTATCTACATGAAGTAACAGAGAACAAAATTGCTTACGTAGGACAGTAAAAATTCAAATCATGTCGGTAGGAGTCAATTTAGCGAAATTATTCCACTGGGATAATTAAATTTATGCATTTTGCAAATCAAATATTAAAAAAAAAGCATTAGATGGCAGATTTTACAATCATCTTGTCTATGTCAGTCTTAGTTCTTCCCATTAACTTTCAGGAACATTCATACGTGGCAGTATCAACAGCCTTTTAGAGAGATAAGTGAGAATATCCTCTATGTAATTTAAAACTAAAGCTACTGCAGCTCCTCTGTGGCCATTTAACCCACTTAAAAAGCCACACACCTTGTGAAGCAGTGAAAAAGCAGAATTTCCTCAAGACCACATGCACAAAACCAAAGCTGTCATTCACATGTCTGGAAATCCCAGAGCCTGTACTGAAATCATGCATATCTATCACATATTATCTAAAAAGCTTCTGGGGAAGAAACAACCCACTAAAAAGTTGTCAATTCCTCAGCTATTCAAAGACATGAGAAATTAATTTCTCAGCCTTGCAATTTCTGAGGCGAGGGTCCTTGCAGCAGTCATGGGTCCGTCAGACCCACTGGTGCAAAATGTTGGCAAAGGTCCCAGAAGCTGCCTAGTTTTTAAACACTGTAGCAGATTTTCTTTTTTCACAGGGGAGGGCGTCCAGGTAGTCACGTAAAGCCCTAAAGGAGATATATGAATTGTGCAGGTAACAGTCTTTTGCACAAAGATAAACCAGCATAGCCTAGCTTCTGTCCTTAAGAACTTGTATGCTAAGGACACAAGGATCAAATGTTAACTTTAATTACAGAATAACATAAATTTAGCAAACACACCAATTCAGCAAAGTGGTTGACAATCTTAAATTTTAAGCAGATGAGAAGCTGAAATTTCAGCCAGTGTTGAAGGGTTTTGCTAGATTATAGCTGAAATTTTCTTCTTGCACTCATCCTTACGATTCAGCCTTGTACCCTCACATTTTCACTGCATAGGCACAAAGGTCAAGCTCAAATCACCAGACAGGCAAAACTTTCATTCAAATGCCAGATTTTCAGGGAGTTGAAGATAATATCCACTTGCTAGGATTTAAACCAAGTGATACTTAGAGCAGGTATCCAATTCTGTGAGGTGGCCTTTATCTTCAGTGCAGGGTCAGCATTACAAAAAATAATCATTATTATGGTCTGAAAAAATGTTCATTACTTGCTTTAAACATCCTCAGTGCAAAAGCTGTTCTATTCATTCATTTATTTATTTTTCATTTACAATACTGGTCACAAAATTATCTCTATATGCACTAAGGAAATGATACCCTCCATCGCTTCGTGAGTAACTCTCATACTGTATTGCCACAGACGGATAAAGTGATTAAAGACAACCCCACACCCCTGAAAGAAAAGCAAAGGGACAGAGATGAATGTAAGTTACATAAAATTACCTTCATCTTTTTATAGAACTATGAATTTCTTCCTTTTGCTCTCTGTGTCTCAAACAGATATCCAGTCACAACCATAAATTACTAATAGAATACGCTTAATACAGAATTAAGTCAGAAATACTTACAAATAACTTTTGCAGTATTAGTTACTTATTTTTGAAGGGGGAAAATCATTACATAAAGTAGACATAATCTAAAAAGCTACAGTGGTTTAGATGCTGTGTCTATGTCTTTATATAGTAGACAGTTACAAGCATGTAAGTTGCCATTTTTGCACTGGAATTTTCCCATCAGATTACAGTTTATACATCTCATATGAGCAACCGCGAGTTTAGTTAAACAATTAAAGGTCATTAATGTCTTCAACATAGGGCCATGCCATGATAAATAAACACTGTATCGATCATTCAGTTAAAACAATTACCAAAATTTACTGTTTTCATGACAGCATATATCTGTTTCCTTTGGTATGCAAACTGGTAGTGAAAGTATGGAGGGGGAAAAGAGGTCTTACTTATTTTATTCTGTCATTATCCCACAGCGCAAAGGTATGGGTAAAAGTACTTGGTGTTCTCCAATGTAATGACCAGAAATAGGTATTTTGAATATCTAAGCCTGGGAATAATCACAGCTGCAAACATGAGATTTCTACCTGCAGGAAGACACACTGTGTATGTCAGCACTACCCAAGTCGTGTATGTCTCAGTAACCAAGTTGGAGGATACAAACATCCATCAACCACACTTATACACAACCATAGCCTGCTTCATAAATACACATAAATGCCTATGTAATCTGAAACTTCACACATTTTCATAGCTATTCATCACTGAACAGTCGCAAGGAAGGTATCTCTGTCTTCTTGTCTGTCAGTGATGTCCTTTACTCCTTAACAACCCCAGCACTGTAGACAAGGTAATGCAGTTATAGGCAATACAGTTGGGGCAAGATCTGGGACTCGGTGAGGTCACTGAAGAAGCCCTAAAGTCATCTACTGAACAGTTGCTAAGCATGTCCAGTTTTCTGCGTGGGTTTGATATTCTGCTCGTTTGGTAGAGCAGGCTGTGCAGTGGCAGTGTTGTATAATCATATGTGATGGGGGTTAGGAAAGGGCACTGTTATTTACTCTGGAATTATATTTCACAGCTTACTTTATTCCCCAACAGGGAATCCTAGTTTCTGACACAGAAATAATGTATCACGATAAAGCAACAAGTATTTTCTTAATAAAAAATGAAGAAAGTCAACAGAAGAGGCTCTGAACATGAACTCCTTCATAGCACTGCTGTTAAAATTTATTACAACATATCAAAACAACTCTTGGGACTTTTATAATAATGTTTAAGGATGTGGATCATACTACATGTAAGAATGCCTACAGTCAAAAATCACTGAAATATATATATATATATAAAAAATCATTAAAATAATAATTCCCTCCATATCTTTAAAAACTACTCTTCAGGCCTATATCCTGTACCCTGAAAACCACATCAATTTTTCAGTTGATCCAAAAGTACGTAGCACAAACCTTTTGCTAACACAGATGAAAAGTGTCTATCAAAAGGAAGTTGAAAGTCTGTAATTTTAAAATTTCTGAATATAGTTCCTTCAAAATACCAGTGTTTCAATTATTTTTTTTTCTTAATTCTAAGGAACAATTTTAGTAATATGTTTAATCACTTTTAAGTTTTTCATCTACCTCACACTTCTGTCTATTTAAGTTTATACTTCTTCTTACATACAGAAAGAAGCAGATTCATATATATTTGAATTAAAAAAAAAAATGCATATTTATAGAATCTTTGATCATCCTTTTGTACTTACCCAGGACACATTTTTAGCCTTGGGTGTTTTTGGCATGGCAACATGCAAGGCTGAGATGACCAACAACAGCCCCACCAGCATGGAAAGTCAGATGGAGGGGTAGTCCAGGTGCCTCTGTTTCTGCAGGGTGTACAGTCCCTTAGCCTGGCTGACACAGGCACAATAAGCATGTGGTCAGGTAACAATAAAAAAAGTCATTTTTCTTCCTCATATATAATCCAGTCAAACAGAGACAAATCTTTGCGAATTATCTGTCTTCATCATCAGCTGGCTGTGTTTCTGTATATCCATGAAATCAAAAGTTGGCTTTTCTCTTGGAAAAGTTGAAACCAAAAGTGATAAGAACCCACTCTCACAGATCCTTCACCCTTCCACTAGGAAAAAGCAGAGCCCAGTTACCCACCGAGCTTCCACCCAAGCACTGAGCTTATAGGAGAATGAAACCCAACACTGGAAGCTACTTCCCTTCAGAGGATGTTGAAAAGACTCCCCATTGCTGGCTGCACAGTTTAACTGCTGCTATGCCTGAATATTTCACGACCTCAAGATCTTACAAGTAATAAAGCAAATTAGGATCTCAATGTCAATAAATAATGCACACCAACAGGTTGCACAGGTACCTGTTGTGTAGTGTGTGCCTGCAGCGTGGCAGCTGCCGCTCCAGCCCCATGGAGGGCACCTGTTGTCCCAGCAGCCCCCTGTGGCACTGGGTGCACCCAACCAGCAAAGATACACGTCCCAGAAGGAGAAGCAAAAACAGAAAACCACTGTCCCTGCTCGTTTCTCTTTGTTCCTCTGCCCTTCTGTCCCTTTACTTTTACCTCCTGTCAATCTAGATTACCAGAGCAGATCCAGGCTAAATTTTGCAACTATCAGTAGTGATTAGAGTGAGTTGATTGAAATCGGATTATACAGAAAGACCTCTGCTTCCTCACTCAGCATGCGGGCCAGTACCATTTGCAAAATACTTATGCTTCACTGCACAGTATGAGAGCATTTGGAACAGTCCATTTTAAGAGAAACAGTGCGGTGAAAACAAGCCAGACTGCGCTGTCTTTAAAAAGAAAAAAGGGACTGTGCTTTTAATAGCTGCATGAATTTACAGGGGAATGTTTCAAACCATTTCCAGATGGAAGAGTTTGCTGGAGTCTTATGGATCCACCAGAAAGCATGCTCTATCAAAGACTGGCATTATGTACCTAAAGCACTCTGTGTACCTGATTGCTACTACTGAAATATGGATCCAGTACAAGCGTAACTGCAAGGTGTCTGAGCAAGAAACATGTGAGAAGCATCATCTGTCCCTGGGATGACACCTACAAATCCTACTGCAAGTATCAGTGCAACTCCCAATCTAATTCAAATGTGCTTTTTCCAAAGCATATCATTGTGGATGAGAAACTGACCTGCCTAAACCATATGCAAATAGGTATCTACAGTTATGTAAAAACAAACATGAGCTATCAAGTAAAAAGGTAGTATGTATTATAAAAATATAGAGGCAATATAAAACTGTGGTATTGAATCTTGAAAGGAAGAAGACAAAAATTAAAATAGAAAAGGAAACAGTTGGAACAGAACAAATCAGGGAGTAAGATGCTAAAAAACAATAACACATGTATAAAATTCAGTTTAGTATGGCTGACAGACACTGTGAATGTGACTCACAGATGCATTCCGCATTATAGCATATAATTTTACTAGGATTTCTTAAATAATAACTTAATATTATTATCTATTCACGATACAGACCTAGATTACACTCCAAGCATCATCTGTCACTTTATGCTCATTAAATAATGTATTTGTATAAATGCAATGAGTTCATGATTCAACAAACTCAATTTATGGATGGACCCTAATTTGTTTGCAGGTATTAAAGTAATATTAAGGTCTTTTCCAAGATGACAGCATAAACTCTTTATTTTGTTAAAAGCAACTAGAAACTGTTTAGCCTGATTGGAACAGACACAAAATCAAAATACATGTATTTTCCCAACCAATTTCAAAATAATTAGAGTCTTCTGCAGATTGCAGTCCACACTAAAGGTAACTAGAAAAGTTTAGAACACTCTGCTTTGCATAAGGTTTGTAAGCACACAGTTTTTTAATAGATCCCCCTGTTTTTAGTAAGTCCACCCAGTCTCCTGGAACTGAAGCACTATTCATTACCGGCTTGTCAGCATCTTTAACTACAAGAATCTGTAGACCTTGATTCCTACCTCGGAAATCAACAGCTGATCTAAATGCTGATGAAGTAGAACCACCTATTTAGACAGTATGAATTACCGGGTAGTTTTTCATTTAAGAGAAACTCATTATTATACTGTAGATGTTCAAATATAATCCAATAGGCAGAAATCCTGCCAGAGGTAAGGAAACTGTAAATCATTGCTGAAAGAAAAAAAAAAAAAAAAAAAAAGGGCAACAAGAATGCAACTATTAAATATTGTCTATATTTGAAAGAAAAGGTTCTAGCCTTTTCAAAAATACTGAGATATAGAGTACCTTGGACATTACAGAACAAAATTTTGAAACACTGTACTACTGTATGTTGGCAGCCTCACATCAGGACTTAGGTTGTATAAAATCACAGGTCAATACACATTCCAGGGAAGACAACATTAAAAACCAGGAGGTTGAACTCACTTCCTTCAGTGAAGCTCAAAGTTGGATACGTAGTTATATCTCTAAACTGCACTAGTACTTTTCACTTCATCCTTTAAACGAAAAGACCATTTATAAAATACATATTTATTGAAAGTTTCAGTGAAAACTGCAAAGATCAATGTTAAAATGCAAGGTCATGTACACCCTTCTTTCTATTAATTGCATAACCCAGCCAGGGAGGAAAATGTGAAGATTCATACTCAGGTATATGCACACTTGTATCTATCTTGCTAAACAATTGAGCACTTCCTCTGGGTTAGACCTATAACACTGGGTTAAGACCTATAACACTGGGTTACAGTCCCCAAAATCTTCCAACTGTTCTCTCACGTATAGCATACAGCATAACTTTACTCAATTTCAGAACAGATCTGGCATTGATTTTTACCAGTAATGCACATTCTTCTTGGATTCATCTTTACAAGAATCATATATCAAAGATATCTATTATCCCCTTTGTTGATCATGTTGACCACAGAATCACTTGCCAGCAAGCCATTAACCAGTCACTCATGATATACCAGGTTAAGAGATGCAAAATGGCAATCAGAAGGCTGAGATTATGCAGTTCCCCTGCGATGATTTTTCCGTCTGGACAAGGTGTTGCATCACCAGCAGAAAGTTCATTCAAATATATGATATGCCAAGTGCTGACTGAAACAAGTCAGAGGAAATATGTCAGTCCCAATCACAGAAATACTTTGTACCAATAATGTTTTATCTTTTTATAAATAAAAGATTAATGTCACTCATCCTGAGAAGGCAACTATTGCGTTTTAAAAACTGACACTCAAAGGCAGAAACGAGTAAAAATTCTCTGAGGTAGCAATGTAATTAAGACAGTCAAGTAAAGACCTCCCCTTCAAAAAAAAAAAAAAAAAAAAGAAAATACTTAGGCCACAGATGGCATGGAACAAGTTTTCAAGTCATAAAATGATGTAGAACGAAGCCTGTGAGTTAAAATTGTATGGAGACAAATTCTAATCAGCTTTGAACACTTAGTACTGCTTTACTGCTTACTGATTGGGTCTACCTTCCATTCATCAGTGACACATAATTAGGAAAAGTTTTTCAGGTTGTGCTTTTGGTCCTGTTAGAGACACATAATTAAATTCATGGGATTCAACTTCAGTATCATGAAGACTATGGTATTTTTATCCATTCATTCCTAGTGAAATATTTCTAAGTTAATATGCGCTCCTGACCAAAGACAGAAGAATGCATATGTTATAAATAACTGTGTGCTACAGATCTCTGGACTTTCTCTTAATAGCACTGGAACAGGTCTCTGATAAAATATAAATTCTGTAACATGAATACATTGTTTTGTCTTATAGTTTTGTTAGCAGTAGGAAACTGTCACTAAGAATTGGGTTTTTAAAGTGACAAATTATCTCTTACATACAATATTTATATGCATATTTACTAATAGATAGTAACACTAGTAAATATCACAACAGAATTCCCACGTACTTTTATATCAATTTATTATTTCCCTCTACCTGGCTTAAACCATAAAATTATGACACATGTAAGTAATAAAGTAAAAAACTAAACAAAAAACAAACAAACAAACAACAAACACCATAGAAAGCTTTACTCCCAGGAGGAACAAAAGAGATGAAAATGACAGAAATAAATGCAAAGGAGATTTCAAAACAATTCTGCATTTACTTAGCTCTTAACACAGAAAATTAACTTCAGCAGTCAACACTTGTTTCATTATGTTGTCATTCTCTCTAATTTCCCCAGTTCCAAAGTAGTGAAACTCATAAACTGATGTCAGCAGGAGCATCCTGAAGCACCCTAAACAGACTTGAACCTGTTTTTTTGTGATCTTTGCTGAATCCATGCTACAGTCAATACATAATCATAAAGGAACTGGGCTGAGAAAAGTCTGTTTAGAGCTGACTCCTGGGAAGAGGGGACCCTGAAGAGTACAAGTGGCATTTTGGTCCCAGAAAGGGGAGGAAATGGCACAAACTGCTGAGGTAATCCCAGTTCTACTTAATAAAATTACCTGCAAATAAATGTAAACATAGGAATTTCTTAGCTTCTCCGAATGCTAAAGGTAAGCACCTGCATGTTGCGTACTTGCACAGACAGAAATGCTATAAACATACATTTTTGCACTTAAAAAAGCATAAATTTCTACTTAGCAGTTGAATTTTCACAGTTTCTACAGGCTTAATGTATTATGGTATATCTCCGAGGAAACAATCTGAGCTAGGGAGTCCATTTAGATGCCAGCTGACAAATGTGAAGGGAATAACCATTGGCAGAGCAGAAAGTCAGTGCATCTTTTCCAAAAGTCCAAGTACAAAGCATGGACAATTGTTGTCCATACAGATGTATGGATGGGATGTTTTGTCTTAAAAGTGCCTTTCACAACACACAGCACATAGCAGGCTCTTGTCCAGGTCCCACAGCATGAGTGCAGTAGTGTCCCCTGTAAGAACTCTCTCTGAAAAGCTACACTCAATTTTTAAATGATTTGGGCTCAAATAAAACTGTGGATGATTTGGGCTCAAATAAAACTGTGGATGATGGTCTTTTTTAAGTGCACTGATGTTCAAATTCTAGTAGATGGACAGGTGAAATAAAAGGGAACATGACTTGATAGACATCTTTAGAGCAGTATGGCAGCTTTCTGCAGTGAATCACTTAAAAGTACAAGAACATTTCTGAATGAGATGCTAAGCAGTTATATTTGAAACAGAACTGTTTAAATTATACCATCTCTAGACATATTAATAAAAAGAGAAATTAACTACTTTATTCCATTATGAAAATTAGAGGACTTAAGCATAGAGTTTGTTACGTTAGAATCCAATGCAAAAGTATCCTACAGTACTGTCACTGGTGCAGAACAGATTAAATCAGATCTGACCCTATATACTGTGCTAAGAAAGATAAACTTGGTTCCTTACAAACAATCTGGGAAACAGCTGGTATTTGAGTTTTCTCTTTCTTAATATTAACTCAGCTCACAGAATTTTAGAGCAGCAGCTGCTGATGGCTTGCCAGACAAGTACTCCAGTAAAATGAACTAAAATTATTCCTTCACACAGAAGGATTTAGAAATACTGTATTTTACTTAAAGCTGATAATTTAGTGCCAATGAGATGCATTAAAAATTCCTACTGCAAAAAATAACAAATTAAAAGGCAACAAAGGTTGCAAATTTAGATGCTAACAAGACTATAAAGTCCATAAATTAGCCCTGTTATATGTAGGGCCTATGATGTAATCTTTAATTCCAGAGGACACAAATCTAACTGCAGAAAACAGAAGGTCCTCATCAGATGAATGATGCAGAACAATATGCCTAAAATGACAGACATATTTTGGACATGTTTATCGCTCATTATCTCCTTTCTAAGTTTGCATTTCTTGTACAGTCACCACAACATCTAATAGTTTTCCTGTCTTTAATGAGTGTATCTTCAGAAGATGCTTGTGAGGGAATATGCTATTGTTATTCTCATTTGATAGGTGGAATATCAATTCCAGGTGAGTCCATTAGTTAACGAGGACTCTAGCCTGAGAGAGTGCTGGTCTGATCCTTCCAAGAATTTAACAATCTGTAACACATTCTGTATTTAGAGCACACTCGTGG
Organism: Ceryle rudis; assembly: GCA_033439905.1. Taxonomy (NCBI): domain Eukaryota; kingdom Metazoa; phylum Chordata; class Aves; order Coraciiformes; family Cerylidae; genus Ceryle; species Ceryle rudis. The sequence goes on along the minus strand of JAAGNO010017011.1, from coordinate 40,967 downwards.
ACTTCTGCTGTACTGCATATTCAGCAGTTCTGCAAATAAATCTTGATCGCTTAAATTTAGAGATCACAGAGCTGTTTTAAACCAGGTATTCCCAGGTGGTGGTATACAAGACACAGAGAATGATCTGAATCTCTGATTTAAGAAAAATGTCCAGCCTTGTCAGAAACCAAAGAAGCACCAAATCCAATTCCATATTATACATAAAACTATCCTTTCTCTTCCTGTCCTACATTCACTTACTGAGCTACTACTTCATCAACAAAGTGATGCCTCCCAGCAAGAAAATGGATTTTTTTTTTTTTCCTGAGTACCAGTCATACAGTGATGAATATACCACTTTATAAAGCAGACCTTTTCCTTACTTTTATTTTTTTTTTTTTTTTTATAAATTGTAATAGAAGTCCCAGCACCATCATCACCAGAAAAAACACCCATATGAATGCACAGAATGTTTTTGAGTGCAACATGCTTCATGGTACTGTCCACAACTGTCCTCAGTTCAGATCTGTGGCTGAAACAGATGCACATTGCCAGAGTAATTTCAATTTGGCTCCTCAAAATAAGCAGACACAAATTAATGTGTCTGCTTTCCAGATATAAAACAGAAATGACAATATAACCTTGCAAAGAAATGCTGTAAATTTGTTCATTAAAGTTTGTGAAGCAATTAGATGAACATTACAGAAGATTGCACTGATTAATGAACATTATTAAAGAAAAGCCTTTGTATACATAACACAGGAAAACGTGACATAAGCTGCCAAACCATAATTGTTATTCTTTACATAGGCCAGGCCCTTAAAAAGCATGAGGCACGTGGTCGTATTCTTGCTAATACCCAAAAGATAATGCAGCTTAGATGCTGGTCCCTCCTTCTGCCATGCTTGCCAGCTCTGCATCTTGGTGGCTGTTGTGGTTTAAGGGTGAACAGACTGAGTGGGGAGGACAGGTGGTAACCCCTGCACTCTGAGGAGCCAGAGGGCAGCTGTTCTTCCCTCCCCTTCCCTGCCACACTCCATATAAGAAGGAGACAGGAGTTTCGGGGGGGGTCTCTTCCTTCCTGGGCTCTGGGAGTGCAATCCATCACCATTCGAGAGCAGGTTTTGTGTAGAGTTTTATACCCTTCTTCCCTTAATGTGTACAGGATGAAATGAGGAGTTTGGTAGCAAGGTGAGAGGGCTCATGCCATGTCAGTACAGCCTAACAGGCAAGGAAGAAAATGGAATGGCTGTACAAAGAGACTGAATCACCCTAACTATGAAGCTGTGAAACCAAAATTCAGGTAACTTGAAGTTTGATTTAAAAATAATTCTTCAGCAGTTGTCATAAGTTGTCATCATTCACATTTTCAGAATATAATACCTAAAATACTGCAGCTAATTCAAGGATTATATTTCTCAGAACAGGAAGAATTTATACAGATATTAGTAACAAGAAGTATCTATTTCCAGTAGTTAGTTTCTAAGGTAGGCAGGATAACAAACTTCTTTCTATTTCTGTCCTATTCAGCAATACAAAGAACAAGCATGTAGGTTTCATAATAATGCAGAAAAGAGTAAAAAAAAAAAAAGTTCACTGAAAGAAATGGAAAACTGAAAATATCCATGATTTTTACAAGCTTCTGCATGATGCTTTAGAGGTTACTGAAAAGTTCACATTGGATATTTATAAGTAGAAAATTAATGAGACGCTCATGGCAAAAGAAAGCTCAAAGTATGCAAATGTAATATTTCAGTGATATTTTGGTTCACTGCATATAAGTAATAATGGAAGTACTAAAAATACTCAAAGAACTGAGTTTTAATATTTGCTGAGTGTCACGTTCTAAATTGTATTCAAAATCACAAGGAAAAATAAGCAAAAGCATCGATCAGTAATCAATGGTAAGCCAAATCAAGTCTTTCTGGGAAAGAAGAAAATGTACTACATGTTAAGAAAGGTATCAGTTACTGAGGTAATATATTAAATCTAAGAATACTTTGATAAAACAAAATCCCTCAAGCCTTGGTAGGCAATAGGAATTCTGGTATCTATAACTGTTTCCAAAACTATTAATTTTTTCTACACGCCTAAAAAGTTTTGCTTAATTCTTATATAAGGAAATCGAAAGAGAAGTGAGTACACTATGAAACCTACTACCCCAACCATTTTGCATACATCTCTCATCCAAATATGTTTACATAAAATAAATGCTTTTCACTATATTTATGTAATTAGTTACACAATATTCTTTACTATGACTTACTGATATAACTTGAATGTTTTCTTTTCTATTTTTCTGTTGTCTTATGACTACTCCAGCAGTTCCTTCAGAACACACACAAGAAGCAAGGATGACTCATTTGCAAGATCTTATATAACAAAACAACCAGAACACTGCACACACATAAGCAAAGCCATGAAAGAGTATAACGGTGTTTAGGGAAATAAAAATTTATTTTAACTTTTTCTTTACTTCTAACACTAATTAAATACACCATCAGGTGATACTATTATCCTGCGGCTGTCTCTTGCACGGATTGAAAATTCACTGATTGAAAAGCCAAATACCCTGGACTGCAGCAATAACAGAAAAACTGAAAAAACTTCAGTTACACATTCAATGTTTGAAAAGGACAGGATACTGAATTTATTCAATGTTCAATTGGTTTGTTTGTTTTTTTTTTAATCAGCCTTCCTACCATTGGTAGGATTTTCTTCTGTTATTATTAGACAACAATATCAAGCATCTCAAGCCCAAATTACTAAAAATAAGCGATGAAGTTTAGAGCAGTGATATTCAAAATCTCTACTAGACCTGTACAAGCCTTTCAGAGAGTTTCATTTTAAACACGCACGATGTTGTATTTAAATCAATGAAATCATCAGTGAAAAGCCAATACAAATCAGGATCTGTTTTACTATGTCACATCATTCCTCGGGGAGAAGCAACATAATGTGAAGCAAGACTTTCAAAACAAAAATGCTCTGAAACATGCTCTTAAAAACAAAGATGACAATATTTGCCATCTTGAAGATCATGTATCAAGAAAGATACTGGTATGTGCATTCTTTTTTCATCTCACCTTTCTCATTCGTATTTATATTTGCTCTAAATAAAAAGATATGATGGATCTGTATCTCTGCTTCTCATGGTTTAGCATCTTTGTGCAGGGAAGACAGCAAGAGTGGTGGGATCAACCAGCCCAGGACCGACCAAGGGAAAACACCTATCTCTGGCTTACAGTAGTTAAAGTCATCA
>JAAGNO010017011.1:0-37626 GCA_033439905.1 Ceryle rudis | reverse complement strand
AGAGTGGTGGGATCAACCAGCCCAGGACCGACCAAGGGAAAACACCTATCTCTGGCTTACAGTAGTTAAAGTCATCATCTGAGGAGAAACAGGGGACAAAGACAAGGTAATTAAATAAAGTTCAGCTCGTCCAGGTAATATTTATGTATTACATACACAGATTATCCTTCTGAGCTACCCAACACAATCCAATATAATCAAAAGTATTGTACTGGAAAAAGGCCACAAATTACATCATCTTTCATGTGCCAAATTAAATGTTCCAGCAGCAGAGCAGGCTCAGAAGCACATCCTGGGCATTGATGGTTGAAAGCAATGGGGACTAGCACAGGGCAGAATGATGTTCAGCAATTTCTGGTGCCTGTTAACAGGAATGTCAGGTTGTGAGTGGTATCAGAGTGGTCTGCAGAGCTGAGAGAAAAGCCAGTGGGACAGGCCACCTCTGCAAACCAAAAGGGTTTATGTGAAGAAAAAATGGGAGACATTCTTATAAAGTCCATAACCTAACACAAACATCTCTGTCTCACCCCAATTCACAATTTGTGACACAGGGCTGCAATATAACTTAAATTCAGGCTGGCAAAGAGGCATCATCACTCCAGTCTCCTTCTGCTCAGGGAAGGCTGTTTCCCACTGTGGCACCACCAGGCCACAGCACTGGGCAGGCAGGAGGCAGGCAGCGACCACAGCAGAGATGGGCTCTGGTGGGATCTCTCCTCTGCTCTCCTTCACAGCAAAGCACAGCCGCTGGCAAAGTCTTGAAACCTCATTTTGACAGAATGTGTGCACTTTAATATATACACTGATCTCTGAGACTTTAGAGCAACACGTGTTTGGAGACAGGTTTACTGTGCACATCTGTGGCCAGCAGGTTCCCACACTGCCTTCTTGGTACCATCAAGGTCCCTGATGCTGGGCTGGCACAGATTTCCTACCCCAACAAGCTGAAACAAGGAGAACCAGGCTTCATGGCTGAAAACAGTCCTGGTCACAGCTTCTCCAGCTTGCTGAATCTAGTTTTGACAAGCAGCACTCCCTTACAGTTCCTTCAAATGGCCTTAAATTCAACTGATTTGTTTGCCTTGGGCAAGAGACTTTACTCTTCCTGAGTTGTGAATAAGTGGCACATTTTACTTTCTCATCCAAGTTCTTATTGGGCAATGTAAACAATCCTCCAGTCTAGAAACAAAAGAGGAATTTCTTAAAATATATTTTTCCATTCACTCTTGCTGGCCAACCTTCCTGACTGGATTAGCTGATCTGTAATGTCATGACAGTGACACCACATTGCACCTATTCAGTTTGGGAAATACACTGAGGAATCAAGCTCAAACCAAAGAAAGTTAATCTGTTGAAATCATGGTAAGAGTTTTTATTTAATTCATTAATTTAGTTGCTTATATTAATTCTTATATTAAGAATGTCTATCTCATTTGCTATGTCAAATCAAGGAAGCAGAATGTAAACATTTACTTAAAAAATATTACTTTACTATCTTATAGATCAGAAATGCACATTTTACGTGATGACAAAGTGACAGAGAAGTTACTTTCAATTTGTGTTTCACACAATTGCATATTTGAAGGGAACCCCAGAAACTTGTCACGTACACAAAAAAGAATACAACCTATAAAGAACTGACTGCAAATGCAAGTTTTTATTTCATTGGCTAATTTGTCCATTTTTAGCATGTTTTCCATTTTGCAGGATGAAAGTACAGAAATGAAACACAACCCACAGGGCACATGAACATGTGACCATCATTTAATCAGGAAATCACTTTGGGTCTCACTGACCTTGGCAGTTTTACAAAATTTTTATTTCCAGATGGTTGAACTGTTCTTGAACAACTTTTTTTTTACTGCAGTAGTCACCAGCTGGCTTTTCTGTATCTTGTACCATCCACATCCTCTGACTAAAGGTATTTTTTCAAGAATATATATATGACTTTACTAATGCAAAACATCTACACTATTCCTTTGGTGCTTTCACGGTATCTAGGAAAACAAAGATTTTTTTTTTTTCTGACTATAATCATGCCAGTTCTCAAGGGGTAGAGAAAGAATTTCTACTCAGTGTTCCAGTGACTGAGCCTCACAATAACAACAGTTACTGTGAGCAAGCTTTGCACATGAAGGAGGAGAGATTTCCTTTGTACCCAGCCAGAACTCAGCCATGAGAGACCACAGAATGAAAACTACCTCTGTGATCCTCTGTCCGCACCACAGCTAAATATCACTATTTCTGGAAAGAGTTTTTATATTCTCTGTTCTGTCTCCTTCCGATTTCTCTCTTTAAAGAAAAAGTTATTTCAATTCATGTCTGAGGTTTATTTCAATTTACAGTACTTAGGTATTTTCGTTTAAAATTTAGAAGGATCACTTCGTCCAGCTTAGAAACATAGCTATGACTAGGTCAACATCTCAACCACAAGTACCAGTACTGGCATAAAAACATTGTGAGTTGATGCTGTATCTCTCTGAACCCAAAGCAGTTTCAAAAATCAGTATAATAGGGCAGGATATTTGGCTTAACACCATAGTTGCAAAGGAACGCCTGGAAGAAGGGTACCTCACAAGAACTTCTGTGTCCACAGCTGCCAGGAGCTTGGCAATGGCAAAGCCAAGCCAGGTCACTGCACTTTGGACCAGCAGAGACTTGCTGTGCAACCCTCCAGCTTTCCTAAGAATTCCTTTTTACTTTTAAAAAAAAAATCCTACTCCATATGGATGGGAGGGGGTATCACTATAGATCATAAAAGGGAAAATAGTTTTTAATTTTTTTTTTTTTTTTTTTTTTGGCAAACTCGCTAGACACCTCTTCAAACACTGCTGTCTTGGTTCCCACCAGTGACTGGGACACTCCTGGGACACACAGGTTCACTTGACCCTGGGATAGCCTTTTCTAGGGCAGACTATTACCTTTAGACACCCTGGATCATGCACAGGACAAATAGAGCATTTCTTAAAATATGCCATGAATACATTGGGATGTTTGACTCATGATAGGCTTGGATGAGGTATGTTATTACACCGGCACTTTCTAATATCTAACAGAAGCCACATTAAGCTAAAAACAAAGACAAAAACATTTCCTTAAAATGTCCAAAGCAGTCAACAGTTAAAACTTCTTATGAAGACCAAAGCGAATATGCTAAATCCTTCCCCAGAAAACTTTCTACAGTGTATCTACTGCATTTTCATTGTTTCTCTATCTCCTAACCCTCAAGCTACAATCCTCACTGAACATTTCTTTTTGGTGAAGCACTTCACATTCTATAAATAATCTGCTCATTGAAGTCGCCCTCAATGTTTGTAACCGAGTCTTGATTGATTTCCTCCTAATTTACAAAACTGCATGGTCACTCTTTCTGTAAAAAATAAACGCTGTTTCATTACCTTAGAGATGGACGTATTTCCTTCTTAGACCACATCTCATGTACTTGCCTGGTTTAATGAACATTTCTTTGCCTCAATCAGGGTAACGTTTCTTTCCTTTTCCTGTCTTTTGGTGACTTGTTGCACCTGTTGTCTTATTCTAAGGTTTGTATCGTAAACTATACATAACCTACACAAATGTGTTAGCCCATGTATAGAATGACTTTTACTAAAATATAAATACGTTTATGGAACATGGCACATTGCTGATTCAATATATGAAACATGACAATACTTTAGTACTGTATTTTTTAGCAATCATTAGACAACATAGTTTAATTAAAATTTGTAAAAATCATCTGTCACTATTACTTCAATTATGGTGCTGTATTTGCAGACATATACAGACAAACATATATCTTCAGCAACATATGTGCACTAGTTCATAAAAACATGAACCATTTCCTCCCTAAGAAAAGGGATGCAAACCCTCTCCACCCAGTTTTTCACATACACAAGGCATAACTCCTCCAGCTCCGCTGAATTCTTCTCTTTGCATCCCCTATAAATTTCTCTTTATCCTTTCTCTAATTCTTTCAGTTTGAATAGTTTATTGCTCCACACAAATACAATCTAGATTAAACTTACTACAAGCCTGGCATTTGGGCTTTTGCAGCTACTTGCTTCTAGTATAATGGTAAATGAACACCGGCATACCTCGGGTATGTTTTACCAAAAGCTGGGAAACTCAACTTACAGGAATTGCACTGACAACATAACTTCCAAATAGAATTTTTCTTTTCTAAAAATCTATAGCCGAGTGACAATGTTTCATCACTTATTTTAATATTATTACGTGGCAATAGAGATTCTATAAAATGTATAATAATAATCCATTGCTGTATTTCTCCTCACAATACAGACAGGGTAGCATCAAACAGTGGATACAGCGCTAAAGCAATTACATGACTAATCTTTTCCTTCCTTAGCTGCTGGGGACCAAGAAACCTGTGTCTTTATTTACTAGGTTTATGTAGGGCCACACTCTATCAGCACACTTTCAATATTCTTTTCAATGTATTGAATATTCAATTTCATTATAAAAGCCATGAGGTTAACTGTACTACACCATTTTTTATTTCTTCACAACTTTTCTTACTATGTTTGACTCTGATTAGGCAGATAATTAATAAAATAGTTTACCTTCTGAATCATTTTGCACAGCCTGCAGTGGGCCAAGTCTTGCACAGAAATACTGGTCTTAGAAATAGTACAATATCCAGTCTCAGTAAAATCTGTGGCTCCCAGATTAATTCAATTACTGAAGAATATATTATGTAATAATTTAGCTCACATTTACTACTGGGAAAATAAGACTTAAACAGACCCACTTATTTCCGAGTCAGGTAAAAAAAAAAGGAAACCTTGAAAAATTTTTATAGGCAACCTCCTGAAAAAAAAACAAAACATATAATCACAAAATATGGGAAAAGTATTAGTAAGGAAAAAGAAAGCTATTTTAACTGGCATAGTTACTGGGAAAAAAAATGGAACTAAAAAGAAATAAATGAAGCAAGATGCTTCTACTGAAAATAGAGGTATCAATGCCTGATATAGTAGACCAAGTTCTGTGGACAAACTCATAAACAGAAAAGATTATAAAATATGGAGACAGTGAGTGTCATTGCTAACATTCTGGTTATAAACTACAACATAGACTTTACAGAGATGAGTGACAAGGTGAAACACCTGACTGCATTTCACCAGATGTAGAATAAGTAGGTCACTATTCCTATAAAGATAATAATGTTCATGACTCTATAACAGATCAAAGTTTGGAAACAATACCTTCAAATTATTTATTTCCAGAAGTGAAACAAAGACCAAGAGCATTCCTTCTTTCACATCATGCCTCTAATGCCACACAGTATGCTCCTAGCCACATGTGCACACTTTAACATACATGCAGAACTGCAACTACACGCTGCCACAGTTTCTTCTGCTGTTGAACAAATAGTATTTCAGCCAAGTGAAGCGGCAGAGTGGTTCCATCTAGAGGAAGAGCGTGTAAAAACTACTAATCCCTGATTAGCTGTTTTAAAATAAACAATACAGCACACTTATAGAGTCTGATACCTGGCATCATAACTTCATGTTTCTTACAGCAGTGCATGATTGGTTAACAGGACAGAAAAGATAATGTTGCAAGCATCAGAGTTAGTAACAGGTACATCCTGAACAGTCCTGGCAATATCTGCACCCACAAATAATGTTAAAATAGATGTGACTAGGAAGGACATAGAAAAGTCCTCTACAAGTGAACTTGTTCACTGAGGTGTAAATTATATGTTCAAACCAACGGAAAACAAAACACTTCCTCAACTCTCAAAGCCAAAAGCTTCTTTTTCTGCTAAAGGCACATTAACCCATTACTTAGACAAAATGGGTTCTTTCAGCTCTTTTAGAGTGAAGCCAAGAACTGACCTTCTTTTAGTAAACTTGTTTCACCTCTTCCAGACTATCTTGATCTTGACCCTCTCTGTTTCTTCTTTTGTTCACTAACCAACAGCTCCCCTTTTTCTTCAACATTCCTGCTGGAAGGGGATGTTTAATCACAGCAGAACCATTACAAGACTTTTTCCAGAAGAGTTTCTGCTCATTGAAGCAATCTTGCTATGTTCAGCACTCCGCCAAATCTATCTTTTCACTTCAAATCTAAAAGTATTTTTTTCATTGTTCTCATTTCCCTTTTAGTAAGTTATTAATTTTGCTATTCTGGTTTAGTATAAAGATAGTAGGAAAGACATTAAACATGTCAATCTTCCTCAGAGAAGTCAGGAGACTCAATTAGTATTGTAAGACAGCTAGTTAATCTTTCATGACTTCACAGTCTCATAAAATTGTGAACTCATCAGAAAATGTATTAAAATTGCCAAGAATACTTAAACTGTTCCTCCACCACTGAGGTCAGTAAGCACTGTACCCAAAGACAATAGACCCAAAAGCAGCAGAAATAAAAAGTAAATGTTAAAGTGAAAACAATATAGCTAGCAGAGAACACAAAAACCAAACCAATAAAAGAGTAAGAAGAAAGGAGAAAAACATTTTTACTAAGTGAGGATAGCAAAGCTCGCTGTGTATCAAGTGAGGGAAAAAGGCAGAGTGTAAAAAGACTATGAGCTGAAAAGAAATAAAGGATGAAAACAGGTTATAGTTTACTGGTAAACAATCTCTTAAGTTACTTTTAAGTGTTGATTTTTTAAAAATACTCTTTTTTCCCAGGTTTCATAGAAAACGCTAAACATCTGCTCGCATACTTGTTCAGCGGGATTCTCCTTCCATCACAGATTCACAGCTATGCGGAAAGGAAGAATCTCAGGCCCCTTTCCACATGGTTTTCCACAGCCACAGAATGAATCACTGGTGGGTCTTAAATCAGAGGTTAAAAGTCCTGATTCCCACTTATTAACTCCAAGAGACTAATAACAGAACATAGTGCTTTAAGTATATGACCTATTGCAAAATAACAATTTATTTTCCTGAATATAACATAGGTTTCAGAAAATACATAACCTTTTTATGAACAAATTATTTAAAATACAACTTCAAAAAACTCTAATATTAAAATAGTAAGTATAAAAAAAAAGTCAAGGGTGCTACTGGTATAGGAAGAGGAGGTTACGAAGAAAGGAGATGGGTTTCATGTTTGAGCTTCTCTTGCCAGAAACAATACATATAACGTCTCTACTTTGAGATACCCAGATTGGCAGAGGGTAACAAAAATAATGCCCTAGTTTAGCAATTAGTGACAGTATTACCAATGGAAATAGTAATTCAGCCTTAACAGATGAGGCTGGAAGAAAATAAATAAAATGGGGTTCTCTAATTATTTATTTCAGTATATTTAAAATTCTGATATTGCTGCTGGCTTGAAATTTTAAATATTTAAAATCTATTATCCAAGCAGTTACATTGCATACAAAATGATAAAGAGCAGGCCCTTATTGCATATATTGTCACAATATTTTATTCACCAGCCATACTGTTATATAATTTTACTTCAGAATGCACAAGGAGCTATAAATGTTTAATTTAATTCTCCTAAATGTATAAAAGTTTTTTTCAAAACAAGCCTCTTCTGCTAGTTAATGAAATTCAAAGGTTGTACCTAGAGAATGCAAGAAGAAGAAAGAATTTAAAGAAGGGGGACAAGAAAATATATTCTTTTGTTCTATAAACAAAGGCTTTGTAGTCCAAACTCTGTATTAGCAAAATGGAATGCAATCATCTAAACACAGCCACAGGAGTCAAAAGTAAGAAATTATGACTATCAAAAATGTAAAGGGAAAAACCAAAACAATTGGAGCAAATGTGTGAAGTTTCACTTGGAATGACTGGAGCTGCAATGGAGACAGTTTAGCTTCAGTAATACTTCCCAACATAATGAATATAGACCATTAGAAAATTGTAGCTGAGTAAATGCAGATAAAACAGATTTATTTCCCTTTAATTTGGGCAATGCAAAGTGATTTGGCTGGTATACAATGACTGATAAGACTCTTAGTTCAGGTCACTTTCTGTTTAATGTATTGGCACACCAGTTACTCCAGCTTATTCCACTTTATACACGTACTGTTTTCTTTCATACTATGAAAGCAAAGTATTAGAAAAGCAAGGTACAGAAATAATGTAAAATGACTTCCAACAGATATCTAAAATACAGAAAGTATTGCCCAAATCCAGATATTATGATTTGCTCTCTGACAGTTTTATATCCACCATACTCACCCAGTACCAAGAAGAGTCATGTCACTTAGAAAAGTTAAAGGACTGTTTTTGCTAGTCCAGCCAATTCCCTTAAGGTGTAAACATACCATGATTATACTAAAACATGTGATTTAGTTTTTCATCAGCTTCTTCATATTTTCTTTTGTCCTTCCCAGTATATTGGTTTTATGTCTACAATGCATACAGAGGAGAAACATAAAGCTGAATCCTGAAAATAACAACAGTTGATCAACAGCTGCCTTAGCCTGCAACTTCTGCTTGAGCTCAAACTTCCATTCCAGCAGCAATGAAGAAAAGAAGAGGGATAGATGTAAGGCTGGGGTTGATGGCACAGGAGTATTAAGGGTCACAGAAATAGCCCTGGCAGGTGCAGTCCAGGGAACGGAAAATACAAGGCTGGGACTAACATCAACAGAAGGGAAAGAAGTTTGCAAATGTGAAGCAGGATTTCTGCATGTCAAAACCAGAGAACCATCATGGAGAAAAGGAACAAAAAAGTAGTTATATATGAAAAAAAAAATAACCCTATAAATCAGCCATGAAGAAGAGAGGGAGGTAGTGAGCAAAAGGAACAAGGTTAAGGACAGCATCTGCTATGATAAAAAATGGTCTGGTGAGAAACATGATTAAGTGATAGATGGAAAAGATTACAGTCTCAAGAGGAACAGACCAAAAACCCTAGTCCAAATCTAACACCAGAAAGAGAACATTCCCTCAGGAGGGATGAGATTCTCTCCAGACACAAAAAGCCTGCTGTCTGGATCCTGCTCTCTGTTGCAGGCAGAAAGCTCTCCAGTTAGAGTCCCTACCATTAGAAAAGAAGCACCTTGAAACAAAACCATACCAAGGTCCTTAATTACATTAAACTAAAATACACAGTGCAAGCCATACCATAAAAATCACTGCTATTCTTTAAGTAAACTTCATATCGTTTTGAAATGCATTCTTTTTTTAAGTTTTAGAGGTTAGTGTACGTGTGTATATAACATTGTTCTGGATTAGAGTCAGAGTAGTGAATATTTGCCTTCCGTCATGTTCATGTTTTATCTAATTAGTTGTATATCTGAGAAAAATCTTTAAAACAGTGGTTCAGACTTACTCTCTGACTAGTCCCTTCAGCAAAACAAAAAAGTCATTTGATAATTCTTAAAAAAAAAAAAAAAAATTCAAAACCTTAACAAGATGAGTTTCCAAACTTCTAAATAAATAAGTATTAAATACAACGCTGGGAAATCCACCCAACTAAAGATTTTAAGCTATTATTAAAACCCAACAGATTCCAGCCTATGGCTTGCATATCCAGATTGTGACATGTTTGCCTTCCCTGGCTACATTCACCAACTCCTTGTTGTGCCGCTGTAAGAGTGGCAAACACATACACATTCTGCAAACACCCCCCACATACACCCTCAGAAGCCAGGAAACTTTGCAGCACACCAACATGCTCAGTGCACTTGGGTTTGGCTGTCTTGTATGCTTCGGTAAGTGACTTCCAGTTATGCATTAGGTCACTTCCAAATTCACCATCTTGAACAGTATTTCAGCAATGGCATGGATAAGAAGTTCATCTGACTCTTATTATGTTGGCATATAAGAATTTTTTTCCAGTTTGGCAGATAGTTTTCGCCACTGCTAATAAGACCGCTCACAGCAATAAGAGGAGACAGTATGTACAGTCAGGCAAAGTGGTTGACAGTCAATTGCTCTGTTCAGAAACGTGCAGACTGTGGAAATATCTTGGACTCTGTGTTCAAACAGCCTTCATTTCCAGACACTTCCAGGGAGAACGGCAGATTGCTGAAGACAGTGCAAGATTTCTGAGTGACTTTTATTAGACTGCAACTTCTCCTGAGGGCGGTACAGACTGGACTAAAGTTTGAAAGCTGAAATATACTGGTCTGTCTTCAGGCTCCAGTGCTTTTGGTAAATGTTGTCTACCTGGACTTCAGTAAAGCCTTCAACACTGTTTCCCACAGCATTCTCCTGGAAAAAAACTGGCTGCTCATGGCTTGGATGGGTGTACACTGTACTGGGTATAACTGGCTGGATGGCCAGGCCCAAAGAGTGTTGGTGAATGGAGTTAAATCCAGTTGGTGACAGGTCACTAGTGATGTTCCCCAGAACTCAGGACAGTTCTGTTTCACATCTTCATCAATGATCTGGGTGAGGAGATCAAGGTCACCCTCAGTAAGTTTGCAGACGACACCAAGTTGGGTGGGAGTGTTGATCTGCTTGAGGGTAAGAAGGCTCCACAGAGGAATCTGGTCAGGCTGCATTTATAGACCAAAGCCAATGGTATGAGTTTCAACAAGGCCAAGTGCTGGGCCACAACAAGCCCAGGCAAAGCTACAGGCTTGGGGAAGAGTGGATGGAAAGCTGCTCAGCAGAAAGGGACCTGTGAGTATTGATCAACAAGCGGCTGAATATGAGCCAGCAGTGTGCTGAGGTGGCCAAGAAGGGCAACGGGATCCTGGCTCAGAAATAGTGTAGCCAGCAGGACTGGTGATCTTCCCTCTGTACCCAGCACTGGTGAGCCCACATCCCAAGTACTGTGTTCAGATTTGGGCTGCTCAGTACAAGAAAGACATCGAGGTGCTGGAGGCAGCTGAGGAAACTGGGGTTGTTTATTCTGAAGAAAAGGGAGCTCAAGGGAGACCTCACTCTTTCAACTACCTGAAAGGAGGTTGTATAGAGGTGGGTGCTGATCTATTCTCACAAGTAACAACTGATAGGACAAGAGGAAATGGCCTCAAGTTGCACCAGGGGAGCTGTAGGTTGGGTATTAGGAAAAATTTTTTCACTGAAAAGGTTGTCAAGCCCTGGAACAGGCTACCCAGGGAAGTGGGTATCCTTGGACATGTTTAAAAGTCCTGTAGTTATGGTGCTTAGGGACATGGTTTAGCGGTGGAGTTGGTAGAATAAGATTACTAGTTGGACTCAATGATCCTAACAGGTCTTTTCCAACCTAGACAATTATATGATTCTGTGGATACAATCCATCTGGGCCTTCAGTTTTACACCTGCACACAAATGCAGGACTAATCTCTGTGCACAAGAATCAAACATGCAGGAGGTCATAGAAAGGCACAACGTAAGAATAAAACCATCTTCTCCCCTAATAATGCTGCTCCTCCACAGAAACAATGTGAGCCCCTAACTGCAGTGATCTGTATTTCTGACTCAAAGGACCATCAAAGGGATTGATAATGCCTTGGATCTGCACAATTTTTAGGACCTGGACCAGAAAGGTCTGTATTGGTTACAAAATGGTTTTGGATACATAAAGTACAATACCTTCAACTGTCCAAAATTTAAAAAAAAAAAAAGCTCTAAGTTGGACATTCACCACTACAAATTCATAAGCAACTTAAGAACTGTAAACTAATAATAAAGAATAGGATAAAGTCTGATTTTTTCCCCAGTGAGTCAGATGTTAATAAAAAGGGTCATATCTTAGCTCACTTTAATTTCAGTGTTTTCATCCCAAAAGAATTACACAGTACAACTTCAATTAGCCCAATGCCATGGGGAGAACCAAAAAAAAATCAATAATAACAGGTTTGGATAATCAAGGATTTAAACAACAGAGAGAATTTTCATTGTAATTAAGTTATTTGAGGTCTTCTTTCATGTAATAGGGTTTGGACCAAAACGATCAAGGGCAAACTCCATTTCACTTACCCTAACTAAGAGGGAGCAACCTTCTTTTCTGCAAATAGTTTGTGAGGTACTCAGAATACCATGAGGCCCAGCAGCATTGCACAATACCCTTTACACAACAAGTATCACAAAAAAGGTATCTAGCTTTGTAGTTTATAGGACATTCATGAAGCATTTCTCTCCATTATCCACAAACGCCCAAAAAAATCACAGAGTTCATGGAGTTTATTTAGTCTAAGACTAAACACGAGTAGATGTCATGGTGGTTCATAAACAAGTACTCTGACACTTCCAGGTTGCAAAATGTACTTTGCAAACAGACAAATATTTTATTCTGTCTAGATAATACTATTCATAATAGCTGATGCTACCTACTGTTAAGTAACAATAACAAGGAGAAATCAAAGGGTGGGTGATGCATCTCAAAGGTCATTATTTTCATATGCTCTAAACTCCTCTGGCATGAGAGAGCTAACAAGTAAGAAGTGCTTTCAATGTATTCATGTTTCCATTCCTGAGTGATAGTGAGAATAGCTATATATCAAATAAGTATATGTTCAAGTTTTGATTTTATATTAAATTGATGGTTAAAATGAACTACACACTGGGGTTTTTTTGCATAATTTATGCAAAATACTGTACTGTTCTAACCTTGAGCAAAGATCTCATCTGAATCACCATGCCTCTGCCTGCTTCTTACAGTATAGTATCAACTGTTGCACCAGTGAGAAAACACATTCAAAGTCAAATTAGCTATGCAAAACAACTGTGACCACACTCACGTCTCATTGTTTACATCTCTGCAATATATTCTGAAGGAGAGATTTGTTTTCTTTGTAATTATTTCATTCTCCCCTATACAAACTTTGACTTAGATCACAGTTATTTATGACACTGCTTCTTTTGTGATCATTTTTTTAAGCGTTGCATAAAAGAGCTTTCTATGACACAGAGAAACACACAGTGATCCTGACAACAGAACTATTTCTCCCTATCTATTTGCTCTTTTCTTGTGCAACAAGCTGCAAGATTCTTGTTGCAAATACTCAGCAATTTCAATTTGCAGCTTAGCCAGATCGTTTCAACCTCCTGTTTCTTATCACGTCTGTCTGACAACTGAACAGCAGAACAGAAAATTAATGTTAAAACATAAATTAATTACTTAGGATATTATCACGTCAGCTGAGGATAGTTCAGACATATTTCAGCTAATAGCCAATCTTTCTCATTACTAATACTTAAGCTAGGCACTGGCCTTCCTTGTGGAATTTATTAGAGACAGCCATTTTGCAATACAGAGCAGTCTTATCGTACCAGAGTATTGAAATAGCCTGTTCTGGAAAGCAAACAAACCATGCAAACCATCAGGCCATACTTCTGCCACTGTACCACTGCTCTTTTTCAAAATAACTACCTCACAAGATGATTTTTTTTACGATCCTCACATAATTTTTTCAAATAATTTTTGTGCCAGTCCATAATTGCTTATAACTTTAACTGTTTTTCAGTTATCATAGAAATGTCTTTTTCTAATTACTCCCCTTACACAGAGCTAGAAAAAGTATAGAATTTAAAAAAGAAGTCAGAAAGATCAGACTTTCCATCTTTTAACACCGCAGATATTTTGAAATAAGATATATCCTTGATATGAACAAGTTCTGACAAAATGATGACAGGAAACTCATACCTGTTAAAATGATCCTTCTGTCTCTGCTGTAAAAACTTATTTCACAGATACTTAGTGCTCTGTTTGGTCACTCAGATATACATTTAAATACCTGCCTGAGGCATACCATACTATCTAATATATTAGGAGTTGAACATTCAAGTTAGCATCATTCTAATACAAATGAAAACTTACATAGGAAACCTGTACTCGCCGTCGGTGTACCAGCCCACAGCACTGCATGAAGAGGACAGCAGATAACAATCAGTGTATGCTTTCACCAAGCTTCGGTCATTCGGTCTGCTCTGAGACACTGTCCATCTCTCCTCACTTTTCATCCCCAGGTGCAAGGAAACAGGTACAAAAAACAGTCACCCTCCAGCTCCCAAGCCGTGCCTTGAAGACAGATGAAACTTAAGTTTCTCCAAGTAAATCAATCTCTTCTGTTTCAGATGATTAAAAAAAAAAAAAAGGCAGAAAAAAACCCCAACAACAAAAAACCCGAGGCACGTCTTTATTTCCTCAGCATCCAGTTATTACAAAGCAATTTCCACATTCATATACATCTTTTACTACATGTGGCGTAAGATTTGTATCAACCATTCTGAACTTAGGAAAGACAAAGATTCTAACAGGATCTTTGTATCTCTGACCACTGCAACACCCGGCTTTACGAAGGTTTCTTGCTGCTGCTGCTGCTGCTGTTGTTATCACTGCTGCTGTTAAAGCTTTCTTCCCAATGCACAAACCAGCAAGAGCATCCTTGCTTCAGCGTTACCTCTGTTCTATCTTGGGCTTATCTCATTTGTTATTTAACCCTTCCCAACAGCCTGAAAAAATGACAGAGTCTAGACTTTAATTTACTCTGGGTTTTCAAGACTACAGAACCACCCTCCAGATAGTCAGATGCTCCGTCTGGTGATACGTGTTTCACATGAATTGTAGGCTGGACTGCTGAGTGGCCTTACTACCTGACTTGTAGCAGAGGCACAGTTTCCTCTGCTGATACTGTTTACAAAAAGAACTTGAGAGAACATCAAAACTCACAGTATGCACTTAGACTTTGGGATTAACACTCTTTATTTTCTCTATTTTGTTTGTTTGTTTGTTTACAGAATACACTGTCAGCACTAATTAAATACTTGGATAATTGAGACTCATGGGTAATGATTTTGAAAATATAAATATAGTGAAAAATTGTTATCCTTAAAGTAATAAGGGGACATTTCTGAAATTAGGTCAGATTAAATTAACCTGTTTATGATCACAGTTCATCTCTCTTCTTTTTCTCAGAGAGACTGAATATTCCAATACTGAAAAGGCTTAATAGCTATTTTATATCTTAAAATGAAAAACTTCAGTGCTTTATGACAGTGGTCTGAGAGTCTCAAATATCTTCAGCACTGTACATCTCCAGTCAGATGAATTCACGATTCATGACTTTTGTAACACTGAGGCAAACTTAACTCTTTCACCGATATTTTGCTAAAAAATTGAATACATGGTATGCTCAAAATAGTAAAATAAGAGGACCAATATATTAGTTTGAAAAGTAAATATAGAGGTTATTTTCCTTTTAATTCCATGACTGAGTTAAATAAACATCTGCAGTGAAATAGTTACAGATTATAAATAAAGATTATACAAGATATTGCTACCCTGCATTTATATCGACTGTGTGATGATAGCTAAGGAAAGGGTTAAATCTTCTCAAGAGGGTAAAGAAAAAGAAGCTGGTGCTTCTCAGAGATTAGTTTGGCTTCCAAGCTTGAAAGAGGAGATTCCAAAGAAAGCAAGTTATCTGTGTGTAGTCAAAATGGTGTCAGGTACTCAAACTGGCTGAACGGTCAGGGAAGAATTTTATTCTACTGGAAGGTCAGCCCATAGAAGCAGGAAACCCTCTGACTCTGCTGAAATCAACTGATTAAGAGACTTAACATTTACCAGCCCAAAGTCTGGCAACTAAAACTCAATTTAGGCACCTAACTCCTGCAAATTTCAAGCACATTTTTTTCATGTGCAATTTCCCTCTTTAAAAAAAAAGAAAAACCCAATTAAAAAAAATCAGCAGTGTCTTTGGAGACAACAATGCATATTTAGCCATTCAAATATCACTAGTTTGACTGGTTGTGGGGGGGTGGGGTGTGTGTTTGGTTCTATTTCCAGACCAACCAGCCACTCCTATGGACACCAAGAGGCTGATTGGCCTTTCTAAGTGAAATGTACTTTTCATGTAAAGCCACAGTTGCTATTGAAGATCTATTGCTGATAACTCATCTCAGGTGTACCTGTAGATGTTCTCAGGATCTTAAAAAATATAATAAGACTAATATAATTAAAACCAGGAAACTGTGGATGTAAGGATCTAATCTATACACCTAAATCTAAATTAGCCTTATTTTATCTCCTACCACCCATGCATATTGGTAATGATTTATCCTTAGCGGTAAAACAGAAGTTGATACACTACAACACCACAAAAGAAAGCATCCTTGTAACAATTTCCCAGTCTAAAAGCAGTATACCATACCAATAAATGATGCAGACCATTCATCTCTTCAGATCAGGACTGTTTAGAATTATTCTAACAAGCCATTAATAAATACAGCAATAATGACAACTAGCTGGAAGAAGAAAGCATTTGGAAATGAGAACATATTGACCATTACCATAAAAAAAAGCATCATTTGTCCAAACAGCTAATCAAGTAAGGCTAGAACAAATAATATAGCAGTTGCATACCTACATACATAACAGTCAGTTCTCTAAATTTTCACATTATGATGACTACTTTTTACTGTTGAGGAAGAGCCATACATAAACTAACAGCAGTATGAAAGCCGTGCTTCAGCTGTAATATTATATATTTAAGTTTTTTAAAGATTTGTGACATTTATTTGGAAATCATCAGTAATATTGATTTTGCATAAGTGTTTCTTGCACTGGTAAGGTAAACAGTATGAAAAGGTAGCAGCAATTAATTTTAGAAGTTTCAATTGGTTCTGAAGAAAAGTGCATCTATATTTCTAACTCTTCCTAAAATTCATCAAGAAGACCCATAGCAACCATAAGAATCCTTTACAAAGCCAGTATCACAACTCGTACACAAATCAGTATGCATCTACACTCCCAACAAAGATTTCATTACTCTAGCATAAAATCTCTCCTTTCAACATTGGCAGGGAAGTTGGTTGTCACTCTACCTTCCTAGTCCCAAAATACTAAAATAGTTCACCATGCCCCTACTTCAAACAATTATCAAAGTCATTTTTTTCAACATAATTCTAAGTTGCTTAGTATGGAGGGATGGGGGAAGGATTACTATATTGGAGATAGAAGGGACACACGTATCTCCAAGACAAACTCATCTCTAAATGAGCTTCAGTAGAATTTTATGTTCAGCAAGTATGACTGTTTACAGTCCCTGTAGGACAATGGAGTGAATACACAATCGGACCATTTACACCTTCTGTTAAATTTTCTTCTACACACACTGGATTTTACTTCCATCTTCTTCATTCCCATTACCCCATTTGTGACGTCTAGTAGTGTTTATTGCATTTAAAGAAACATTGATGACTATTCAGGCAGCAAATTTTATCACTACTCTTCCTGTACTTTCTGGGTGAGATTAGTCTTTAGGCAAACTGCAACAATCTAATCTAATGATTCTTGGCAAATCTGCAATCAAAATCCCCCATAACACTGCCGTTCTAATAAATAAACCTTCATACCACCTTAAATTGAAGTGTAACAAGGCACCTAACCCAAGAATAACTAAAAATCATAAGTCCTCACTAAAAGACTACTGCCCAGCCAGTGAAAGATATTTTTCCATACTCTAACATTGAAAAAATTGTTCTACTGACACAGTAATTTTTCTAATTTTATATTCCTTGTGATATCACTCGTGCTCTGTGATAGGACAAGGGGGAATGGATGTAAGCTGGAGCACAAGAGGTTCCACCTCAACATGAGGAGGAACTTCTTTACTGGAAGGGTCACAGAGCACTGGAACAGGCTCCCCAGAGAGGTTGTGGAGTCTCCTTCTCTGGAGATTTTCAAAACCCACCTGGATGCGTTCCTGTGTGACCTGTGCTAGATTATATGGTCCTGCTCTGGCAGGGGTGTTAGACTTGAAGATCTTAGACTTGAAGATCTCCAAGGTCCCTTCCAACCCCTAACACCCTGTGACAGCTGTGATATTCTTGAAATTAACTTTTAGTTAGCCATTATCATTAAG
This sequence comes from Ceryle rudis, assembly GCA_033439905.1. NCBI lineage: Eukaryota > Metazoa > Chordata > Aves > Coraciiformes > Cerylidae > Ceryle > Ceryle rudis. The sequence continues at coordinate 19,892 of JAAGNO010017011.1, read as the reverse complement.
ACAATAGCAACATTCATGTTCTCAATGAAGAATTTTATTTTTGCATACAGGGCAAAATGAAAGCACCTGAAAACACAAATTCAAAAGATTGGTACAGAAACTCAGGTAGCGGGAAGAAGCAGTGACACAGTGGTGACATATATAACAACAGGTATAATAAATAAGGAGAAACTTCATCAGTGTTTTGCAGTAATCGGCGAGGTTGATTTTTAGATCTTTAGAGGCATCTTTTCCAATATTAAAACAGCATGGAAGAAAGCACAAAAGTTTTTATCTGAAATTAAATGAACAGGCTGGCATGAAAAGCTGAGTAGGAATAAACCCTTAGAGGGTAAATGAGTGATACAGCTATTTGTATTCTCCTTAAGTGCTTTATTTCACAGGTTATATAAGCTGAAAGGTTGGAAAAGAAAAAGAGGCTGACAGAAAATTGTTGTCATTTACTTTGATTGGCTTCCTCAGCTAACCAGCAGTATCTGGGTAAAGCCTCTGCCAGCTCACAGTCACCCAAAGCTCATGGCCAGACCTTCCATAATCTGATCAAGTGACTGCTCAGAGCTAATGAGATGGGTCTGAAGTGCTCAGTGTCAGCAAGCTCAGGACACAGCTTTCCGAACTACCTCAAATGGCAGCACATCTATTCCAAATGAGAGCAATAATGGAATAAAACCATGTAGAATCCTTCTTCTGGGTGAAAAAAAACCACAAGGCACAACCTCCCCTCAAAACAAGACACAGAAAAATAACTGTCCACTCTATGCTATACTACCTTCAAGATACTTTACAGATATGTTCCATTAAACTATTATTTCAATTTATCCACAGAATGGTTGAAGTGGGAAGGCACCACTGGAAATCATCAAGTCCAATCCCCTGCCCAGAGCAGACTCAGCTACATCAGGTTGCTCAGGGTCATGCCCGTGTGAGTTTCAAACTATCTCCAAATATGGCAACTCCATAACCTCTTTGGGCTGTTAAAGTGCTTGACCAACCCCACAGGAAAAAAAAAAAAAAAAAAAAAAAATTCTTATGTTTAACTGGAATTTACTATATTTCAATTTGTGCCCACTGACTCTTGTCTTGTCACGGGGCACCACTGAGAAGACTGTAGTTATGTCTTCTTTAATCTTTTCATTCAGTTATTTATACATGTGGAGAAGATGCTCCTGAACCTTCCTTTCTCTAGATGAACAGGCCAGCCAGTCCTCAAATGATACATGCTCCAAGCCCTTTATCAAGGGTCCAGCCTTTGGCTGGACTCACTCTAGAATGTCCATGTCTCTCTTATCCTAGGGAGCCCAGAACTAAGCAACGCACAGCAGATGCATCTAACCAGAGCTGAGCAAAGGGCAAGGACCACCTTCACTGACCTACCGGCAGGGCTCTGCCTAAGAGCCCATCAGGCTGTTGGCTTTTGTTGCAAGGACATGTTGCTGGCTCATGTTCACTTAGAAAAGGCCCTGGAGGTCCTGGTGGACTCTACAAAGCTTCTTTCTAGCTGATCAGCCCCAATCTATACAGATGCATGTGAATATTCTTTCCCAGGTGCATGACTTTGTACTTCCCATTGTTGAACTTCATGAGGTTCCTGACAGACCATTTCTCCAGTCTGTTGAGATCCATCTGGATGGCAGCAAAACCCTCTGATCACCCACTCCTCCCAGTTTTGTAGCACCTGCAAACTTGCTGATGGAATACTCAGTCATCCAGACTATTAATGAAGATGCATATCATCTCTAGGATCATTCCCAGGGCACAAAACTAGTGATTGGCCTTGACTTCATGCTGCTGATCACAACTGTTCAAGACTGGCAGTTCTCAGAGATTTCAGTCCACTTCACTAACCACTTATTTAGCCCGTCATTTTGTCCACAGGGATGTTGTGGGAAAACATTTGGAAAACCTTGCCAGAGGCACAATAAACAGCATCCACTCTGCTTCCCTTGTCTTCTAAGCCAAACCCTTCATCATAAAAGGCTGTCAAGCTGGTCAAGCTTGATTTGCCATTTCTAAATCTATGCTGACTGCTCACAGTTACCTACTTATCCTTTATATGTTTAATAATGGTTTCCAAGAGCATTTGCTCCATAACCTTCACAGGGATCAAGGTAAGGCTGACCAGCCTGCAGTCCCCCAGATCCTCTTTCTCACCCTTCACGAAGACTGTTGTTATATTTGCCTTCTTCCAGTTCTCACAAACTCTCCCCAGTCACCATGACCCTTCAGAGATCATTAAGAGCTATTTTTCTTAGTGGTGTGGATATTTAGTGTAAACCACTGTCTCTCAGAAATGCCCCTCCTCCTAAAATTTATACATACAAATAATTAGGTGTGATTTTCTCAGTTGCATCATAACAATTTCATTTCAAGTACTTGAATGTATTCCTATATTTACATCAAAACATTCAATTTGCTTCTAACTATAATCCTTCTTCTAAAGCTTTCCAGGCCCACTTCTTAGTAGTTCATCTGAGTCAGCATTTATGAAATAATGTACTATTTTTAGCTAAAGGTTTTTTGGCATGTTATTCATCTGTTAAATAGATTAATTTACTCACTGCCTTTTAACATTCCTTCCATGCAGCACTTCAGAGAAACTAATCTGAGATATTTTAGGTCACTCAGATATCTACAAATAAAGCATTTTCAGCATCCATGCAAAACTGTATAAGGGGTCTATGGTGACAAAGAAATTACGACAAAAACATCTAAGACTCCTTGGCAGAGTAAGTTGTTCCTGAATCCCTTAGTTTTGTTAAATGTAGAGAAAGTGATGCAGTCCCTCCCCCTCAAAAACCACAACTAAACCAAAAACTTTGCTTATGAAATTAGTGGTAAAAACCTGTGTAAGATTCTCAAAACCAGTCCAACTGTTATGAAGCATTTGCTATGTGTTATGCAATATATTACACACACAGACAAAACTATGAAAAATCTCTCTCTCAGAAAGTCCTGGAAATAAACTTAAGAAAATGACTTCTCTCCAGTGTTGTCACCTTTCTCCACATGACATTTTACTGAACATGTGCTGTACTCAAGTCCTCCCAAGGCTTTTCAAGAATCTAGTTTTGTTGATGTCCAACTCTTCCTTCCATGCTTGAAAGAGCACATTGATGTTCACTTCAATCTGCTGCCTTTTAGTGGTATTCCAAATGGATAAATCTACAGTATCATCCATATATGAACCGTATTCTCCATATAAAACCTATAAATAAATTTAATATTAAAAATGTGCTATACTAGCTCAAGACTTCTGCATTCAGTTAACATTCTTAAATAAAAGTTTGCTGAGTTAATCACTGACAGTGAGCTTTTGCCAACTATGGCTTCCACTTTCCTGTCTTCCATCAGAAATTAATGTTGTTGACTTTCTATTAATGTTATAAATGTCCTCTGCCAGCCTTTCTCTGGAGCAGAATATTAATGCTAATCAGTTTTCATTCTCACGAAAAGGGCTTCATGCTGGCTAGCTTTACTTCACAACTGTACTGCTCAATTTTGAATTTATTTTTTCTGATAGCTGCTGAAGTTGCAGACTATTATATCACAATGTAGACTGAAAAAGAGAAAAAATCCTTTTAACTTCAAATCTTCCGGCTTAGTGAGCTATCACTATGCTATTTTTGCCAGTTAGTATGTATTAATTAATTAGCAATACTTAAAGCCTTCTTGCTTACATTATCTACACATACATAATTTCTGAGCAGAACTAAGTTAAATCATTTTAAAATTATCTTTTAATATGGCAGTCCCTCATTGTTATCATAGCTGATCCTGAAAGAGGCACTATGTGCAAACCTTAATGTGCCTGTTAAACTAGAAAAATAACATAAACTGCCATTTTTTCCAGCCCATTTCTCAACATGTTAAAAGCTCTCCAAAGAAAGATAATAAACAATCTGCCTCAAATGACCACTAACCTTGGTTTGTATGAATCTGTCAAGCTATCATCCTAGCTATAACTGTATTTTTTCTCATACATATCTATGTCAGAGAATCACAATCAGCAAGTCATGGTTTCAACTTTCTAGCAGATCAGTTTCAAACAAGTAAAACAAGTAAAATAAAATACTTCTTAAACCATCAGGCATCAAATTCTGGAATTTGCTGCCCCTGGCAGTACCACAGACACTACTGGGGAAGAGTTGACTGGACAAATTCAAGGACAGTGGATACATAAACTGATGCAAATCCAAACAGTCAGGGATATATCCTCTGACAAAACAAGGAGAACAAGGGACCTTATAAAGCCAACAGGCTCTCTCATACCCTCTCTAACTAGCATAATTTTTAACTATAGTTTGAGGTAGACTACTGTGCTAGGTATACCACTGCTCTGACGCAGGAGGAGATCTTATGTAATTTGCTATCCAAGCTATCTAGTCTTCAAAGGGATTTCCACTTACAGACACATGTTGTCTTCTTCATGTCTGTTGAGATTATTTATGCCCCATCATTCCCTTTACATGAAGTTCATTCTGTCTCTTGTCTTCCAGAAATATTAACCTTATTTCTTTTCTTGTGATCTTCTACTTGTATCCATCATCCTCCATAATGGCAGACTGTTTTTCAGGTTTTCCTGTCAGACAGGTATTTGAACACACTGTGTTTCTATGTGGTATCTCTCTTCTTTCCCCCAATTTGTCCACAATCCTACTGTTTCCACCTGAGAACTCTTACTCTGGGGTATGTTCTGCCACTAGTTCAGGTCATACCATGCATATACAGAAAGTATCAGATACCTCATCAGCAACACACATTTGGCAGCTTCTACACCTAGTTATCTTTGTTTCTTTCTTCAATGTGAAGATCATGTTTAATGCCATCTCAGACACTTATCAGCACCCCTCTCTACTTCCCAGCTCAAAAGTCAAGTACCTGTTTCTTTCTTACTAAAGATAAAATCTGCACCACCTCCTCCTTTTTTTTCCTTCTCCTGTGTTTACTCAGCCCTGTGCTTTACGGATTTATTGAACATATTCCAACAGTTAAATAACTTGCTGTATTAAATCTGATAATATGAATGCCATGACAACATTAACAAGATGTTCATGCTATTTTAGCTTCTTATTACAGCAGAATGATGTATTTTGATCAAGATGTATGATGGCTTTTCCCATAGTTTTTTAGATGATGTTCATAAAGCAAAGCTTCATGTAATTGTGTGATTCTGATTCTTCCTTTCACCCAGCAGATCCTCCTCCCTCTCATTACCTCATCAATTTCTGTACTTGTCAGTCAATTTAATTCAAATAGTGGAAGTTTGAAGAATAATTTGTTTTTACAGGCTTGGCAAGTACTAGAGGATGCATAGAATAAGAGACACCCAAGACTTACAGATTTGGGGTTTTTATTCTATTATGAAAAGACTACTTTCTTAAAAAAAAAAAAAAAAAGAATCTTTTATTAAACTCTCCTATTCTTGCATTTCCTAAGATTTAAACATTAGAAGATAAAAGTTCTGATTTTCTTAAAGATATTATGAGTGGTTTCAGTTGCACCTGAAAAGTATGCCAACTATAAAATCATAGAATAGTCAATGCAAAGGAAAAAATACAGCAGTACTGTGCTACATTACTTTTTCTTGAAATTAAGAAAATAGACTGTTGTTTTATAGCAGCCGCTAGGTGGCAAAGTTGGCCAAAGAACAATTACTAGTGAATAAATTTGAAACTTGACTTTGCATCTTTCTATTTGAATATAGAAGGGCCTATTTAGAAAAGCCACTGAAAATGAAAAAGCGTAATATCATAAGGATTCGGTAATAAGAAACCTATTTGATGACATCATCTGTAAATATTATTAAAGTGCTTCATGTATTCATTAAAATTTGTAAAATACTGAAGGTAAAATATTTGTAGCAAAATTTCTTGAAATCACATACAGAATTACTGCACTGGGCAACAATAGAAATGCTGAATACAGATTTTCTGTTTAGAAAAGAGTATCTATGAATTCATACAGTATCTTCTGACTTGACATCAGGCATAGTAATGCTATCTTTTGATTACAGAGGACACAGTACTCCTTATGTTTGTTGACATAAAAGTTGCTTTTCTTCCTTTCAAATCAACACAGTCAAACTCTCCATATAGTTGAATTCCAGCGAATACTTTAGAAAGACAGATGGTATTTTAACCTTTTCTTGTAGTACTTCCTTCTCCTTAACCTCTTCTTGCTAATTTTGTGGGGGTTTTTTTTTCTCTTTATTTCAGCACATCTGCTTGTTTAATCATGCTTCAAGTTAAATTCCAAGCTGTCTACTATATATATTACTTATGCCAATGTACTGGAGTTAGCAGTATCTGCAAGACATGTAGTAGTGACATGAAATACGCCACATTAGTGGATCCACAAACTCTCTGCAGAGCATACCCCATGTGACTCACAGGGCCACATGTTAGAGACAGGAGTATGGAAGAGCTTTCCTATCCCACAGTCCCCACAGAACTACTGAGCCATCACTTCATAAAAATCTACTCCCAATATTAGTATCTCCCTCTTCCAAAGAAATTCATGGACCAGGAGCATGAAGTGCCCAAAGAGTCCCCAAAGAGACTAGTGATGAACTCCACAGTCAAGGGCTTTTGACTTGACTAAACAACTTACCCAGTCATAAAATTACAAACTTATCTGTACCAACAAGTGTGTTAATGGTAAGCTCTTGTCATATCCAGCTCGAGCTCTTTAAAAGCCACTGGGGCTACAGCATCACACTGCCAAGGAAGGGAAAGTGAAGAGGAGGAGTGTGAGCATCAAAGGGGAGCCAAGCACTGCAGATTCTAAATGCTTGATAACTTTGATCATATTCTTTACAGTGAAGGGGGAAGAGTTAATGCTGAGTATCGACACCATTAATTTTGCAGTTACTTTTAAGTGAAAGTCAACAAAAAATGTCCTACTCAGAATGAGGAGGAAAGAAAACAGAATAAACTAGACAGAGAACGAGTCATTCCAAAGCAATGTGCACTGCCCATTTGGAAAGTTACCAGCTACACGCAGTAGATGTGGAATGCATTTTTTGCCCAGTAGCATCCACTTTCATTCTAGACGTGTGTCATTTAACATGTCAGTAAACCGATCATCACTGTGATTCAGATATAAAATCTCTGAGTTTCTGTGTCACAGCAGAGGTTAAAATCACACCTGATCTTAGCTCTAACTGCAAAGTTTTTAAACTGCTGCAACTCTATGGTCAGAGGACACTGCAAGTGGGGAGGAGGGGATGAACATAGAGGAATGAAAGGCAAGCAACCTGCTTAGGACATTTTAGCAGTCAAGTTTCTGGAGCATATGAAAGAGAGAGACAGGTACTCTCACAGTTGTCTACTTTTGATTTTCAGACACCAGAAAGCAGGACACTGCTGACAGGTCACTTGAAAGCAGCTTACAATGATGTCCACAGCAAGGACTCAGCATGAGCCGCAGGAGAACTCCAAACCACTCACTCATGGCATCTCTAAGAGGGGGAGAGCTCACCACACATTTCCAACAGGGCATAATCTCCACCCCTGGATATACTCAAAACCCTCTTGGACACAACCCTTAGCAGCCGGCTCCAGCTGAGCCTGTGCTAAGCAAGGAATTGGACTTGATGATCTTCAGTAGTTCCTTCCCACCTCAACTATTCTGTTTCTACAAGCACTAAATAGGTAAAATTCCACAGAATTTTTCCCAAGATTAACTTGTGGCAGTCTTGTTGCTTAAAGACAGAACTACAATCTCCATTCCTTATACTTAATGCTCAGCATTTAGAAAACAATAGGAAAGTAATGCTCTACTACTTAGGCATTTTAAATAACAAGCAAGGGCATAACCAGTTTAATTTTTATTGAAAAGAAGTCTGGTTTTCTAAATCTGTCCTTATTACAAACTGAAGAAGAAATGTATTCAAAAGACAATTACACAATGCTTTACAATTTTTTGTCAAGCTTTTATAGCTATTAAGAAGATGCTGGAAAGTTTTAAGAATGTGCTCTATGAAAAAGTAAACATAAGCTACATTAAAAAAAAACCAAACCAAACAACAAACAAAAAAAGAATAAAACCCACCCAAAAAACCCCAAAGACACCAGAACTTTCCTTTTATAGTTGTTCCACTATCTTCCAAAGCCTTCTTCAAGTATTCCCGCCATAATTACCAGACTTGTTGGGCTCTTGGAAAACAGTTGTCTAATATATTTCTACAGAATTTTACTGTTACTGATAGGGAAACCATAACATCAGGAACAGAGAAGTTCAAAGGCAGCACAAAACATAATTTTTAAGATGCTCAGAGTACTCCATGAAATTCCCTGACAGTTCTTTCTTATTTAAAACAAAACAAAAAAAAAACCCACAAACAAAAAAAACCCCACTTTTTTTATATATCACAGCTTATCTAAACCAAACTTTTCCTAGGAAAATAAACAATCTAGTACAGTAGAAGCAGTCAGTGCAATATGAAGTGGATTTTCTGCAGATGATGGGCAATATTTCACTATTTCCAACCAAACAGAAGTAAGCAAATAATAGCCTTGTAGTCTCATTTCCTAATAAAGTAAAACTTATTTCTCTTTCTACCCTCTAGGCTCATTTGCCACACTTGATAGTATTTGACTGAGAGGGAGAATCTCACTAATTTCCTACATATGTGCTTAAGTAAGCAACCATGTAAAAAGAAACTGTAGATAATGTAGGAAACACAGAGGGATAACAGAAGTACTATTACACAGAAAACACAAAGGGCCTCAATTTTAGTACAAAAATCCTTGGAAACTAAGGCTAAATAGCTTTGAATAATTTTTCTTTTTTTTTAAGTAGCAAAATAAATCCTGTGTTATTATTAAAATTTCAGCACATGTAAAGTCATTCAAAACTCCAACCTGACCCGAGACACAAAAAGGTTGCTTTATGCAACAGTAAGTGATACAAAGCTCATGTTACCATGAGTTTTGCGGTACCCTCTGGGCTTTGCAGGTGTTCATGGGGATGAGAATTTCCCAAACCCTGGCTCCACGGACAGCCACCATACCCTAGACCAAGAAAGCCCAGGAGATCTTGAGAGCCAGCAAACCACAAGGTACACCTCTATTACATATCAGGCTCTGCCAAATCAAATACTTTTTCCAAATTCACATTTTCCAAACAAAACCCAATTGAACCAGGAGACCCCAAGCTTACATCCCATCAAACATATGCAATGAAAACCAAGACAGCTACATGGGTGTCATGAAAGTGTTGCATTGGTTGTGCTGAGTATGCTTGTCCAGGGTTGGCAATGTTCCCCCAAGTACCCATGATCCCTACTGCATGCAGCCTCTAGTGGCTAAAGGTTTGGGGGACAGGGGAAAAAAAAAAAAAAAAAAAAAAAAGAGAGGGGGAGGGAGAGGAAAGAATACCCTGCTGCCAATGACCTTTCAGGAATTTTAAGGGACATGTGAGAAGTAGAAGGAAAAGAAGCAGAGCTTGGAGCATCACACTATGCAACGGCAAAGTCTGGATCAGCTTTACAGCAGAGCAGGGTAGCCTGGGCAACTCAGATGGAAACAAGATTTTATTTTTATTTATTTATTTTTAATAAAGACTTTAAAGTATTTCTCCCCATTTTATTTTGGGCACTTCTAAAGCAACTCAAACCAAGCACCTTGGAGCTCTTCAGTGTCCAAAAAAGGCTGCAGCATGTGAATGAACAAGAATTTCCAGATGGCACGTCTCGTGAACTCAAATAAGACATCCCTGGAGTATTAAGTAATGAAATTTCTACTTCCTCCAGCTTGCTGCCTGCAAGAATTCAGATGGCACCAAAGCATTTCACTGGAAATGAAAATATTTTAAAACTTGCAGTCCTACTTTGCTTGAAACCTGATGTGGTGTCAGGAGGCCCTTGTCTATTGAGACAGACTGACTATATGATAACTTAAGTCTGACTAATCTTAGCTTCTCTGTTTGGATGGTATATTGTTTTGATAACAGGGCAATCATAACTTCAAACAGACTGGAATGAGGGATGAGCAGTGAAACAGGGACTTCAGGTTTCATGGCTATGCAGTATATATATGATAACAAATAGAACATGCCACTGTGAAACACAGCAGCATGTCACAGCTATAAATTTTTCTTTCTCCTAGAGGCATAATTAAGTCAAAAAACATTACTAGTTGCAAATAAAAGTGCAATATAGAAAACTGTAGTGCTATGTTCTGCTAATACCTTTACATTCCCTTGTAGATTGCACTTTGAATCCTGAAACGAGGATAATACTAGACACGAAATGATGATTAAAATAACAGAATAATATCATCTCTATTCTGAGAAGGAACCTGAACAAATAACTAAAAGGTGACAAAACAAATGATAAATGTAAAGAAAACAATTTTTGGACTGTTACAGATTAAAAAAAGTAAATTGGGTTCCAGTAAAAAGGAAAAAATCAGTGACTCCAACATGAACAGTTGATGAAATACAGCATTAAGAACCCCAAACCTTTCATTTAATCTGTAATGAAATGTTTAGTTTCTGTATTCTTAAACTACATTTTGTTGTCCTTCAAAAAAAAAAAAAAAAAAAAAAGGTAGCCTTGAAAACAAAAACATTGTTTCAAAGCCAGAACTTAACCTCCCTTTCACCAACTTTACTAATTTATAATGTAGCTTAATATCCTGCAGGGCCCTGCTGGCAGCCAGCCCAATGCTTTCCCACTGACCACCACCTCCTCCCTAGGGAAAGGCCAAGAACTGGCAACAGCATCGCTCACAGATGAATAAACAGAGGCCCCTTCCTGCACCCTCCAGCAGTGTGGCCTCAATGGGAAGCAGCCGCGGGGTGACAGGAGAGCTGGAGATGGGAGATATTTCCTCCCAACCACATGCTGTCCATCACAGTCCCAGGGACTTCAGTCTTCAGGAGGAGCTGCAGAACTGGGATCTACTGGAACAGATGGCCCAGTTTACTCCATTTTAAATAACCCCTGGAAGAAGGCTTGGAGTGGCCCAAGAATGTCTCATTTCAGCCTATTCAACACCACCACCAAGTTCAGTCATAAACGGTTAAAAATTGGCAAAGATGCCAGCATGCCCTTTCACACCCCTATGGCATACACAAGTGCTGGGAATGTAGAGCTGGTATTTCAATCTCAGCTTCATGAAAGTCAAAAAGAGAACAAATTTTTATGTAAAAAGATGTTCCAATATCCCCTCCAGTCTCTCACCTACTCTTCACAATGCATAAAAATCTTAACTGCTGCTAATTCAGAAGTGTCAAACCTTTTTTTAAGGACAATCTCTTCCATAAATTTATGCTATAGCTCTTTTAAAAAGCAATACAATACTTCTCCTTTCATCACAGTTTTACAAGGTTACTACAAACAGTTACATAAATCTTGCTTTCTCCTATCCCACACCATCATTTATTCTTTCTAGGACTCTTCCTCTTATAAAAGAGATGAAAGTCATAGTTAGTCTTGCTAGAATTTCCTTCAAATGTTGCAGAGGGCAAAAGTTAGGTATTGTCTAACTGCTTGCAATACTTAAAGCATCTTGGAAATAGGACTAAAAGCAAAATAGGACTAAAAGGCAAAAAGAACTGTCCATGTCCAATCTTAGATCTTCACTGATTCTCCACAAAGGATTCAAAGTACAGTTTACCTGTACAACCAACAAAATGGTTGATTTAGGCTGTAACTGCAAATCTCTTGGTTACTATAGAAAGAATAAAGTATATTAACACAGAGTGCAGCTGGATTCAAATCAACTGTTCCCACGCAGCATTAGGTATACTAAGTCTTGACATTTGAACACAGGCTAAACATCACTACCATACACAGAATGCTTAGTCATAGACTAGTCCCAACTTGGTTTCATTCACAGAATGAAATGATTCATAAGGATTTGCCCTGAATTCTTTGTCCAGGACCACAGACACAGGTCTCTTTGTACATCTTATGCTTAGCCAGACCCTCCAGCTTGTCCATAACGTGCCACCAGTACTCAACAAGTTAGTGAGCTTATTTTTGAAAAATAAGACATTAAAAAAAAAATTCAGAAAGGTAATTAATGAAACATTTTAAAACTTCATTTTTATACAGTGATTAAAACTGCTTCCGAATTTACAGCTATTTCTCCTTCAAAACACCACTATGGTTCCTAAAGGAACTACTAATAATCAACCAAAAAAAATGTTATGTTTTACATAACTTCCTGTTCTCATAATTATTTTATAGGGACTAAATGTCAAAAAGGCTAAAGAAAATAAAAGTTAGAGGCTACAGTCGATATATCAATACATTCTCTTATTTCAGAGAAGTAATCAGGATAAAGGGGAGAAAAGAAGAAAAAAATCCAACACATCTTCCACGTTTTAAGCAGCTTGACAACTTTGCAGGGTAGGTGAAATAGAGTGTGCCTCATACATGCTACGTTGTCTTTTCCCTCAGCAGAATTAAAGACAGAAGTGACAGTGTTAATGAAGTGGCAAACAGGTCCACACTGCGGGGAGAGATTCAGCTCATGAAAAAGCCATTTCTCAACACAGTTCTACGTCTTAGAATAATCAAGAGCATTCCTCACCATCAATGACTCATGGAGAAGGGTATCTGTTACACTGTTCACAGATGTCATGTTGTTGGCACTGCATTCATCATAAGGACAGCAAGCTTTTGGCATCACAGCAAATTTCAAACTCACTGACAGGCTTATCTTTTCAGTATCCAACTACCTTGAATACAGCAAACAACCCCACAAATGTAATTCCAATCCCAAAGCATTTTTCTCCTTTTCTCCCTTCCCCTTCTGATGGCATGGGGCTTTTTTCCATCAAGGGAAATGATAGCAGCAGCAATTAACTATATTCACAGTAGAGGAAATCATTTTATACAGCTGTTGCCACACACACAATAGATACAGAATAGGTTTGGCATCAAACAAAGGAGGAGGCAGTTTCCTCTTGAATTAAGAAATTAGTTGTCAAACATGTTTATGGATATACTTTTTGAATTTGCATTGTGCTCCTGCAAATCGTGTAGATTTAGTTGTCACTAGGAATCTCAGTAGCATATTCATTATTTTTGCTAAAATGTAGCAATGCAAGTTTTGCTTTCTACAAGTTTGTTTCATAATTTGGTTCTGTGTGCTACATCTAACAACAAAAAAATGTAAAAGCTGAGCAATGGGGAAGCTACAATTAGCCCAACGTGGCTCCTGAATTATGGAAGAAAACAAGCAAGGATATTTTGCGCCCCCCCCTTTTTTTCTTTTTGTTGTTGTTTGTTTGGGGTTTTTTAGTAATACATATATATTTTCCATTTTCTTACCTTAAAAGATCTTAGAATAATCTTGTCTACTTTACAACATCTAGAATCTTCTAGATTCTTCTTCTAGAAATTTCATTTTCCCAATTGTGTGAAGTACTTCAAAGAACTCAGAGCAAAGTGTATGTTCCAAAGGGATTACAATGTAATTTTTAGAAGTGTCATAAGGGAAAAAAAAAAAAAAATGAGGACATAAGAGAGATGTTAGTAAAATCAACCAGAACTCTATCACCAATAATGCATAAAACACATTAGTCGACAAACCAACAGAAAGACTATTGAGTTAATATTCACAGCATGCTGAGCCATTAAAGCTAATTCCACAATCAGGGGAAAAAAAAAAAAAAAAAAAAAGGAAAGAAAAAAAAAGATGGATTTAGATCTACAATCATTTTCAGCAAAGAAGCAATAAACATGTAATTTCAGGAGCAGCTTCATTACGCTTTGACTCAACTCTTCAACAGTGAAATTTTACTTCTAGAAATACAAGCATACGCAGTAACCATACCACATCTGGTTTTCTACTGAAACAAATGTGAAAGAAATCTACCTCTGTGGTTAATCATAAAGCACTAATACACTGTGCATCAAATGTCGCCTAAAAAGAAAAAAAGATTCCTGCACCACTGGTGATATTTTGCCTATGGTAACAACTGACGTAAAACCCACAAATCACACAGGCATGATTTTGTGGTTTTGCTCCTAAGGTATTATTTTGAGTCTAACCCTTTTTTAAGGAGAAAAAAAACCAAACCAAACAAATAAACCAAAAACAAACAAACAAAAAAGCTATTTCCATGCTAACTTGCAACCAGACACACGCTCTCAAGTAGCACCAACAAGCCCTTGCTCCTCTGCTTACATTTTAGATTATATCAGATGAGCATGGCCTATATTAAAATTCTTTCAAAAAACCCCAAACAAAAATAAAGACACGCAAAACAAAGACAAAAACACATCAAAAACAAACAAACAAACAAACAAACAACCCACTACAAACAAACAAAACCAAGACTACTGTGTTTTATAGCACAGGATTTTGTTGACAGAACCACAAACAGGTACACAGTCCCACACATGGGGGGAAAAAAAAAATATATATATTCCGTTTTCTGTTCCTTTGTGTTCATGGCCCTTGTGGTGCCCATTAAGTCCCACAGTCTTAATAGTGTCCTTTAAAATGCAACCACTTAAACAGAAAAAATTAATACATCCTGATGTTTCCAGATGTCAGATTCTCAATGTTTCTTGGCTGACTAGCCTCAATTATCTAGATTAGTGGTCTTCCATTTTCATTAGCTCACATACTACAGAAACAAAAAGAATGAATGAGATGGAACAAAAACGTCTTTCACCCTCCATTTCAATTTTGATTATTATAGCAACAGCTTCAGACAGCTTCTCTCAGTGCTGCAGAGTCTTGAGTAACTTAATTTTTAATTAGCAGACCATTTAAGCAAGAATGGAACTTTTAGTATGAAGAATTACACTGAAGTGTGCATCTACTTTACTGTTAGAGTGTTAGCAATACAGTATTGGCTCTTTAATGGCATTTATTCTCTCCTTTGTAAATATTAGTTATTACAATTGCAAAAATCCATATGGGGCCCAAACCCATAATCCACACAGACTGTGACAAGAAGGTTTCCATTCTCACAGCAAAGCACGTATGTGAAATCAAACCCCACAAGTCCCATTTGCACATGTATGCGTTGGAAAGGGTGCAGTTTAGAAGCCAGTTCCGACAACATGATGAAAGTATGTCTCTCTCAATGAATCAGGAATTGTGCTTTGCGCTCACAGCTATGTGATCCGATGTTTCTTCAAGATGCAAAAAAAATCATATTTTTTTCTAAACAAAGGCATGAGACCTAAACCAGAGATTTCCATTATTTCATTTTAAGCTCAGTCACAAGAACAAACAGAAAGTGATAAAAAATACCAGTGGAAAGTGTAAGTGCCATGACTATCTCCAGATTCAGCTGCTCAGATGGTAGGTAATAGGCATACATGACACTCAACTTTAGCCACTGCAAATCAGATTAAGAAAAATTTCAATTCACCATATTTAACTTCATGTATTTATTATGCAAATGCCTTGAAAAAATATAAAAGATGAAGAGTTAGCTGTGGGGCAATTAGCTGGGCTGAAGAAAAATCCTCATTTAACTTATACCAGGCTTAACTTACACTAAACTGCAATAAACGGAGTTACACTAACATATAAGTAGTGCATAATACTCAAACTAGAAGATGGATCCAGATGTTTGCAATGATTTATCTTCTTGCACTTCCAAAGAGCACACATAATTTCCTCAGAACCTCTCTTAACAGAACAAAGAATTTCTCTTTATTCCTCTTTCCTAATGGTTAAATAATATTAAATGACACTTCACATCTGAAAAGGGGCTATCATTAAGTTCCACTTCATGACTCAAAATCTCTCCCTTGAAATAACTCTACAAGAGCCATATACAGATGCACTCTGATGGTACCATTTTCTTGTCTTACAGAGAGAACCATAGAGCAGGTGGCTGACAAAGCTTCAAGATATAACTAACATAATCTTGTTATTTATTACTGAAACAGTGCAGGGTAAGTGAAATTATTATTTCGGAGCCTCTCTGGCATGGCAAAACTAGGAAACAAATGAAATCTCCATGAAGCTTGCTTTATTTTCACAGAACGTGTTGCTGGGAGCACACTGGTGCTGCAGAACGAGGTGCTGTGCCAGCCCCCTGCAATGGCAGTAACACAGTCCCTGACCTCCACATGGCATCCCCTAACCCCTCAGGGCTGGTTAACCTCAGAAGGGAGGCAAAGAGTCACCATGCTCCAGCCACACGGAATCCTCCTGACACCTGAGATGCAGGGCAAGCTTTGTTATTTTTATGCTGCACTGGCGTTTCTATTACAGGGTGTAAGTAATATAAATCAAGAGGGAGATACTACAAAACTAAGTCAGATGGCAGGCAACTAATCACTGAACATTTGCCATGGAATGTAGATATCCACACTAACCTGCTTCACATGATGCTTTAGTTCTGGATACAACTGTTCTGCATGAAAAGTAATCTGATCTTCATCTCAGAATAATGACACGGTCATCATCTTCACCAAGGACTCATTAAATCATCCTTAGAGTATTTCCTGAACATTTAATTTTTGAAACACAATAGAAACAGATTTATTTAAATTTTTTTAGGTGCCAAATTCAGCAAGGATGCTACCCCACAGCAGTTTTATTTCAGGCTGGCAGAAGGGTGAAGACTGGATGCCAGGAGAGCTGCACTCCAGCTTATTCACACTCAGTGGTCCCCTTTGCTGCTCTCTTCAGGAACTGAGGAAAGGCTACAGCAGCAACTTGCTGCTGCAGCTTACAAAACCAGCCTCTTCAGCTGGCATAGCAGCTGCACTGGGGCTCCATGGAGACCCAACGTCCCTGCCTACAGTGGTTCTGGGTGCCTTGTATAGTTGTCCTCAGTCAGGGAGCGTGCTATGGCAAGAAAAACAATTCTGCCTAACAGCGAGTTAACAGAGATATTTTCTTCTAATATTAAGCATTTAAAGAAAGAATTCTGTATCTGCAGAATTCATCACTAACTGCAACTAACTTCTGCCCAACTGTATCCAACAGTTGGTGGTAGAAAGCATTAATTAGCATGTCACATTACTCTATCTGCTGTTAAGAGAATATTGATTGCAAGTTAACTACTACATGGAGTATCACAAAAAAATCTAAATGGCACTTCACACATAGCAGCTCTCTGCACACCATAGCAACAGGGAGAGACTGAAGTAAAATGGTCTGGTTTCTATAGCAACTATCACACAGACCATCTGTAATCAAAAGAAATCGAGCAATGGAAACAAAATGGGAGATTTTGCATACTGGAAGACTCTTCATGTATTTTAAATATATTGCTTCTTAATGTTGAACTGTACTGTTAAAATATTACTTGTGAGAAATCTACATAAGCTTCTGAAAAAAAATAATTAATATTCTATTAAGTAAAGTTCACCATCTCTATCTCCCTTCCTACAAAAGATACCCTTACAAAAAAGCCAGTGTTTTTCAGACACCAAACATATATAACCCTCAAGATCCATAATCCATGTGCTTATCAACTATTTGGTTACTATTTAATTTTGATACTCAAATACTGTAAGAGGGCTACTAGCATAATACTTTCCACCATCTACTAAACAGAACTGCTTTTAGAAAGATATTATTTCAGTCAAACATTTAACCACCCTGTTTCTAAAAATATGAAACATAAAGGCTTGCCCAGCTTTTGGAAAAAAACCACAAAATCTTAGGTTATAAGAGAACAGTAAAGGAGGAAAAAAAAAAACCAAACAAAATTAAACACCTCTATAACCACAGAGGCGTTTGTGTCATGCAGTTCATGGCTGAATAGAACAATATTATATTAAGGCACACCACACATGAATGGAAGGTAAATTCAATGTTAGAGATTCAAGGCACTCTCTTCTTTACCTTTCAATATTTTAAATGCTGAGAAAATGAAAGGGACCATTATATCTACACGGGGAAACACTTTTGTACTAAATGTGAAAATTAAATGGTTATAAATAGGCTTTTCATAAAATATAGAAACAGGAATCCGTGAACAAAAATTATTATCAACATCAGTCCATTTCTTTTGCTTGGGAAAATGCTGATTTGCAGAACATCAATCACTCATGCTGAAGGCAGGCATCACAGCCTCCTGGGTTCATGCAAAGCAGAAAGGGGGCAATCTGGAAAAATTGCAAAACCAATTCTCTCTTCAGTACAGGGAAGGGATGCTAAGGAACCACTATGGTGATCCTATGCTGTCAGTTTATTCTTCACTAGAGCTTCCATGGCAGCTACTTGAACTCACTTCCTCACCATCACGATAAACTAAAACACAGACGCTCTCCCTACTGCTCGGACAGTCTGTATGTCTCTCTGCTTACCTCCCTGGGACAAAGCAGCAGGATTGCTGGATGGTAGCACTGGTGACTACACCAGCACACACCATCCTTCTCTGCTCTGCCTGAGATAATGAGATGAGAAGCACCAGAAGCCTCCTGACAAAATGTTGGATAATTATGGCCCAATATTCACCAAGCCTGCAAACCTACTTCCTGCCTGTATCCAAACAGCACTGGGAAAAGCACACAGGCTAGATGAATTGCTGTGATAATGCCTATATACCTCCTGCCGTGATCCTTTCCACCATGCAGAAATGGAAGAGAACAGTCCACCTAGAACTATCCTTCAGGTGGCACAAAAGCCACTACATGAAAGACCAGGCTGGTCTTCTCACGCTATATGAAAAAGAAACGTGGCCTAACCCAGACAGAAAAGTGCAATGGCAATAAAACAACAAAGCAATGAGATTTTAATCATTGAGATGCTTTGATTTTACAGGAAACATAGGTTGCATTGGCACTCAAAGCCAGAAATTACTTGACCGAGTGTAGCTATAACAAAATTCAGAATAAGTCTTATAAGAGTTCAATCCAGCTACAGGGTGTCTTTCACATAACAGACCTTCAAAATCCCTTTTGTGAAGACACGTATATTTACTTAGATGTGAGAGTAATCTCAGCTCTCAAGCAGTCTGTAATTATCCTGAATAATAACCAACAGCTGTAGTGAGTGTATACTCTTTCACAGATTTAGGCAAAATTAAATCCATCTAAAATGCTGTTTTCATAATTTTGCCTGCAAACCCATTTTGGTGAGTTTGTTACATTTCTGATGTCAGTGGACAATTAAATAAATGTTAAAATGCTATACATCCTTCCTGATAATACATATGTATAGGAAACGACTTTCAAAAATAATTCCTCTGACTTTGCACTACTAACAATCACGTTTTCTAGCCAAAATTCAAGGCAATACCTTATCTTCCAATAGGTATGCACAGTATGCAAGCAATAGAAGCAAATAAATGAAAAAAAAAAACCAAACCAAAACCACCCTCTCTTTAACTCTGATAGTAACAAGTTTTACAAAACGTACTAACACAAGGAAAAAGTGGGAATGTTGTGGGATGCTAAGGAGGAATCCTTGAAATGGGTTATCTAAGGAAGCCATTAACACCCATAGGAAATTATATTCTTGGCTGTCTCCATTAGCAGTTACACAGCACAACTGCAGTCATTCAGTAGATTGAAGAAATCGGTGCCAAAGCCCCTGTAGGCCTCCACTATATGCAGAAAGGATTTCATTTCAGAAAATAATTAGTCTGGTCCCCTGGACAAAATGTTTCCAGCACAAATATGTTTCAAATATTGGTTTAGATCTTTCCAGATCCATAAAAGACTGGGGTACATTTGGGACACACCTTGAGCTTCCACTTTTCTGTATAGCTTAGTTTCCTATGTAAGGAATCTGCTTCATACTTATCAACACCATGCTGTAATCAGGAGATTTACTTTCGTATCAATTTTTAAAGTATTCTTAATATATAAAGCAAGAAGACTCTAAAATCTTGAAGTAAACTAGAGTTTACTTGCGTCTCTCTAATAATATCATGCAAAATTTTCAGCAGAAATTCAATTAAATTTATGAGTTTTGTTCAGTTTTAATCTTTACATGTTTTCAAAC
>JAAGNO010017010.1:42804-62770 GCA_033439905.1 Ceryle rudis | reverse complement strand
ATCTAGTCCAACCCCCTGCTGAGAGCAGGGACATCCTCAACTAGAGCAGGTTGCTCAGAGCTTCATCAAGCCCCACCATGAATGTCTCCAGGGATGGGGTCTCAACTACCTCCCTGGGCAACCTGTTCCAGTGCTCCACCACTCTCGTGGTAAAGAACTTCCTCCTTATTTCTAATCAAAATCCACTCTTTTCTAAATTAAAACCGTTACCCTTCGTCCTTTCCCTCCAGGCCTTTGCAAACAGCCCCTCTCCAGTCTTTTTGTAAGCTCCCTTCAGGTACTGGAAGGTGGCTATTAGGTGTGCCCTGAGCCTTCTCTTCTCCAGACTGAACAATCCCAGTTGCCTCAGCCTGTCCTTCCCAGTTCTACCCCTTGCTCTGTCCCACAACTCTTAAATAGAATACCCATCAGGCAGTTCAGGTGACACAAAGGTTCTTGACTGTCAGTCTTGGGTTGAAAACAAATCATGATATTATCCAGAACACCATGAAACTACACCTGCTCAACACTAAAACAGGTCTGAAGTTGAGAAGTAATAAACACAATTATATCTTGCCTGTGAAAACAGTCTTTTATACAGTCAGTGTTCCTATTCTGATTAAGAACGTTTCAGCTTTTTTTTCCTTTATCTTCACATTGTAGTACAAATACCAAGTGAATGTAGATGGGACCGTAGCAGCTTACAGGTTTCCATACCTCTTCCTGGGTGACAGCCTGATATTGAAACAAGATTCCCAGTACTATGAACATTTCTATATTGAATTAAAACCTTGGAAACATTATGTTCCAGTTAAGAGAAACTTGGAGGACTTGCTAGAGAAAATAAAATGGGCTAAGGTAAGTGCCATTACTAATTCAAGTTCAAAGCAATCAACAAACACGTAAACAATTTATCTTCATACTCATTTCTTTTTATATTTCCACATACATATTTTGCATGAACTCTGTTGAGATCCTGGGATAAAAAAAATGCATTTTATTGTTAGTATAAAATGGGAGGTCCTTAATTCAAGTAACCATCTCTCTTCAGGGAAATACTTACAAATTCATTTCAGGTACACGCAGAAGTGTTTCGTGAGTCAGAGCCTTAGTATACTGACTAATGCAGGTAATTTTCAAAGAAACACCCGGAATCCAAAGTACTACTTAATTAATTCTATCACTTTTTTTAGGTCCTGACTAGAACAGAAGTCACTGTGTGTTCTGTTTGAATGTACAAAAAATTGCTGCTCTGTAACATGCCTCCCATAATGTGAGGCTGGGATTCTCTAACCAAACAAAGCAATTTAATTATGTAACTGAAAACACCACTTGTGCTTTAAGTTTAACTACTAGGTTAAAAAACAGGAAAAGTTTCTGTTCTGAGTACTGTAGCTCCTCATAAAGAATCAGATGAGAATACTAAAAGCTTTGAAATACAGACATAAAAAACTTGAAGGTAAGTACCTGAATTCGAGCAGTTATTTTAAAAGGATGATATTGAATTGCATTGCATAGGAAAGGACAACAGCTGTGGCTTTGTCTTTTGTAAAACTAAGTAAGCCTGGAAGATGTCAGACCTGATTTTGAAGAGGTTTGTGGCTTGGACAAAACAGCAGGGCAGTAATCAAGTGAGTTTTCAAAATTGTACAATTATCCGTGAAAGTTGTTATTGATAGCCCTAAGGTACAAGTTGTGGCCATAAAAGCAATCCAGTATTAAAAAAAAAAATCTGCATTTTAAAGTGTGCCTCTTTAGTCTACCAGTAATTGCAGATTTGAATAGCCCCTTTAATAAAACTTCTAATGCCAGCTAGGCTTTGAATAACTCACTGATTGCTCTATTGTTCATTTGTTTCATTTCATTTTTCCAGGAAAATGATGAAGAAGCAAGAAAAATTGCTAAAGAAGGACAATTAATGGCAAGAGAATTACTTCAGCCTCACAGGCTTTACTGCTACTATTATAAAGTGCTCCAGGTTAGTACAATAGGTCATTTTATTGCTTTCTCCCAACTGCTACTGCTACTGAAGCTGCAAATTTCATATTTGGTCCTTACTGAATATGAACCATTCTTATTATTCACAGGTCAGTGTGAAGAGCTTTGCTACATCTTGCTTCATTATTAAAGAGGCAACATGACATAACAGCTGTTTTTCAGAATGTTAGATTTTATTTTTTTTTCCCCCATCTTCACAGTCAGACCTGTTTTCACTGTCACTTGATAAGCAATTTCTAATAGACGTAGGAGATAACCTGTAACCAACTTCCTTCCTTTTCTCCTCATACTTACCCCTCATGAGCTACTCTGCTGTATTACAAAACAATGAATACATGGAAAAGAAATTCCAGAAGTATGGTTAATAGTGTGGTAAGGAGTGAAGCAGGCCAAATAGTCATTGCTTCCCTAGGAGATGCAAATGTGTAATGAAAGAATTTTCTGTTCTCTGGAAGTGCTAATTTATTTTTCCTGTTTTGCTGTGCAGAGTTAGATCTCAGCTTCGGCAGCCACAGGTTGACACAACGTTTGGACCTGTTCAGTGCACAAAAATGACAGCATTATCTACATAAAGTGGTTAGAGGCACAAATAATGCCAATATTCAAATTACCATTAATAATAGGACAGAGGAAAACATTAAAGGAGGTTTTCAGAGGCAGTGTAGCCTATTAGTAGGTGTGTTATAAAGACACCTTGTAAACAGGTTGTAAACAGTGATATAAGGAGGCTGGATAAAGGCAAGCTTGTGAGTGGAAGGGAGGAGGAAAATTCTGTTTCATGAATTATACGTTGATGCTTATAGCTTTCTTAAATGTTGTTTACATATTTCAGAAATATGCCAAACGCCAAGCCAGCAAACCTGAAATACGGGATGGAATGGAACTTGTACCTCAGCCTGATGACAGAGACTCAGTCTGCAGTTGCCATAGGAAAAAACCTTTAAGGGAAGATCTCTAACTGTACTGGATGGGGAAAATCACCCGCGTACAATGCAAGAGTTTAAATAGGAATTAAGCTGTGAAATCTAAGACACTTACGCACTAGCAAACATTCTTATGTATTCTTCTTGTATTTACATATCCTCTTTCACACTGACTCTGATCTACAACATTGGTTCCCACAGTTTTGTCTCCATGACCACCACACAGACACTGAGCTTGTAATGGGGAGCATCTAGGGGATTTACTTGAGGTACTGCATCATCAGGAGGAAGAGCACAACGCTGCTCGTGTTCTGTCTGGGACCTAGTTACCAAAGCTTTATGAGGAACCAGTCATCCACAAAAGATCTTCCGTGAGTCAGTGCAAGTTATTCTAAAGGAGCATTTGCAAGATACTACAGTGTTATGATTTCTTCATAATGTTTACCTCAGTGTTAGATTGTTCCTTGTATACAAAACAATTTTCTAACTAGACAAAGAAAATGAATATTTGAGATTTAGTATTGAGATACAAAATCTGGTGTTGCTTTGAGATTATTTTGTGGTTTGTGCCTGATAACAGAATACAGAACATGCTATAATAATTATCCATTTCAGAGGAAAAGGGAGAGGAGGGGGAGAAATCAGAATAATATTTTTATAAGTACATGGCTGTGAATCACCAAGATTAAATGCTGCTTTAAAGCAGACCGTGTAGCTATCACAATCACAGTGATTTGAGTGCCAAGACACCACTCTGAAAACCTGTTCCCTGCAAATGACCATGGCTCTGAATATAGGCATGTATCCACAAAAGGACTTAGGAACTTCAGGTGAGGCCAGGTGAAATACGGGTGTTTTAGTTCAACAATACAGTCTACAGTATTCTAGGCTACTCGAGTATTCACACATCTGAAATTTGTTAGTAGAGTTGTAGACTGCCCAGGTTTAACTCCTGTGAAGAGCTAAGGGTGCCACCATCTTTTCCATTTGGGTTCATGAACTACTTCTTTGTGTGCTTAAGTCTCCAGAAGGATCTTAGACATTTTCTGAATTTAGATCATACCTAACCTTATACTTAGATCAGACAGCTGATCAGACTTGATTGTTTTGGTTCAGTCTTATGACAGAGAAACCTATGCTGTGCTTTCTGTGTAATAGTCTTGGGGTCAGAGACCATACTAAGCAATTGAGAAGACAGTTGATCCTCTTTGGTTTGATTCAAAGACGTTTTTTTCTGGCATGCTTAGCTCCAGACTGCAGAAGAGGTCTTCACGTCTTCCATGAAGTTGTGCAGCCATGAAGTTAACAATATAAAATTCAGAGGGCCAGAAGGACCTGGTCATACCATTGCAGTAAAGTGTGCCTTTGGGTGGGGCAGGGGAAAAATCCAAGTGCTGGATGTGGCTCTGTTGATTTGTACCGAAGTTTACCTACTTCAGAATGCATAAACAGTCATGAAAGGAGCCATCAATGCCAAAACCGAGACCAGCGCCCACAAGCACCCATTTTTGTCTTCTGCATTTTTGTCTTGCTAATGTAGCCTACCTGAGCAGCCTCTACTCAGCTACACTCAGATAACGTCTTTCATGGATAACAAATTCTTCCTACGCAAAAAGGAATGGAAATTTCTTAAGGCTGTGGACTTGTCTAATTGTTTAGGTGCCCAAAGTTTAGTGCTGTACACCTCATGCAGGCTTCACACTTGGTTCTATTCTTCAAGTTACTCTCATAAAATACATAAAATTTCTGCACTAGAACAGGAAGAATGACAGTATGCTAAATACAGAAGGAACTTCGGGTTTCTGAAGAGGTTCATGCAACTGTCTGTCAGTTGTTCACTACATTATACCGGTTAAGAAAAATCCTGGAACATGCTGCTTTACCCATCATTCTCTTTGTTCTAACACTAATATATATAGTGGTTGTATTTTTGTTTAGCATAACAATCACCCTGGAACTTCAGACTATAAATATATGGTCAGCTCATCTGACATACAATTTTCTACATCAAAACTCAGGAACAGCGTTCCATTGCTGAAGCTGACACTTAAAACTGAGTATGTGCTCCTCTCTCCCTCTCTGGGGACAGCCATTTTTACTGTATCATATGATCATAGATGGTGATATTATCCTTTAGACCACGTGCATTTTATATTCACCAGTATTTAAGGAAGTGGTGTATTCAGCAAAGGCAGGTAAACATACCAGATGGTTGAAGCAACAAAGTTTTCCACCTCTCACACACATAAAGTTAAAAAATTATTTGTTTATTAAAAAAAAAAAAAAGAGAACAGGAAAGTCATGATGCATACTTTAGGGTTATTTGGAAATGTGTGTGTAGGAAAACTTGACTGGCTTGAAACAAGTCTTTCAAACTGTAAGAAGAATCAGATAAAATTTAAATGGTCTTTGATATAAATAGATGTGAATATTTTGTTCCTTCTTTCTTCCCTCATAAAAAAAAGGGAAAAAATCATTTTAAATTCTTCTTCACCAAAAAACCCTCCTTGCTTTTGTAGTAAGCATCCCATCAAAGCAAAGACTGGTTTGTCACAGAATGTCTTACAGATGCTTTTACAGCTTACAGGCAAGAAATATCCTAAAAAATATGAATACATTCATCTTCCTGCCAAAATTTAAATACAGTAGAGACATGGTCAAACTTTCTTCCAAAGTGCTTAGTCATTTGAGAAAATCTGGTTCAATTTATAACTACAGATCTTCCAAAGATAAAAGAAGGTAAGGCAAAGCCTCTCTTTCCACTGGTGGTACAATATGCAATTTAAATTGTAATGAAGAGCAATCATAACAATTGCCCCTCTAGGCCAGAAAAGATGTCAGATCTATTTTAGTTTGATGACAGGATGATACTCATTGGCCTGGTGTGTTACAGGAATTACTAAATATTCAGTAAAACCTGTTTGTACAAGTAAAGTATAGCATATATATTATGCAGTATTTTTAAGCAACATACATGCACTAGAGTTTCTATTATTCTATAGTAGTTCTTGAACAGCAGCTGAGTAACTCTCTTGTACACCTGCATTTGGTGGTAATTTTAAAAGAAGTTACCACAAGTACTCAATTTTGCTACAGTAATTTCATCTTTTAATGAACAACATAGGATTTAACAGAGAGAGTAAAGTCTACCCTGTTTTCATCCATGGTAGTAATTTTTAACACACTGTAGAACTTACCACTGGTGATGGAGACAGGTATACTTCTTTGAAATAGTATGTCCTAAAGTCCAGGGCCAGTATTTTCAAACCTAGAATCTCCATAGAAGTGGTCTGACTTCCAACAATGTTGGTCATGCAGAGCCTCTACTTAAGGTTCCTTATTTTCAGATCACTTTAATGGTGACCACTCAGAAAATTACTCCTTTTATGTTATTACATATTTATGTCCTAATCTATTTAGGCATCCACATGTGGAAATACCCAACCTCAATTTCATCTTGATATGAGAACTAGTAAATCAAGCTGTTGAACATAAAGAAGATTAAATTCAGTACATTTTTTAGACTGTATTTTTGAGATTTACCTGAAGATAACTAATATACTAGTTTCATGACAGTATTGTGCCAGGTCCGCCTTGTAGATTCATAATTAAAAAAACCCTATAATCAAAACTTGCCTGATGGAATGTTAGATTCAAGCATCCATCCCGGGAAGCATACGCCCGACATTTATTACATTAGAAAGTAAATTATTTAGCTAAGGAGGAGAGCTGACAGGGAAAGAATACATCACCTGTTTGAGCACGTTTGAGAAGCTTGTAAAGAAATGATAATAAGGGAAAAAGCATTACATAAACCTGGGATATTATCAGCTCCTTTACAGCTTCAGTTTTTCCAAAGTGTTCTTTGTAAGGGCAGTGATGAAGTGCAAGATTTTATATACATATAGTATTGTTTAAGTTCACAGGATTTAACCACTTGAATCTTCTTGTCTGTGAATACTTTTATAGCATTTTAGTGAGGCTATGAGTACTAATGCTTGGCTTTCGTTTTGAGTTGTAATAACACAAGCAAATCTACACTGTAGAAAGTTATGGCACTAATACTGTATTTTGCTGTAAGAATAAGGGAAAAAGGATTATTTTGCATGTCTGTTTGAAGACATTTGAGACATCTGTAGCACATACCTTAATTGACTCCCATCATATGAGTGGTGATTAGCAACAGTGTGGCTTTCTGTTTGGCAGTTGTGAGACCACAACTGGAGTACTGTATTCAGTTTTGGACTCCCCTACACAAAAAATACATTGACACAGCAGAGCAGATCCGACTGAGGACCACCGAGGTGATAACAGGAGATGGGGGCACAAGAAGTATGAGGAGAAGCTGAGTGAGCAGGGTTAGGTCAGTCTTAAAAAGAGAAGGCAAGGGAAAGATTACCTTGGTGAATTATAAAGGGGGGGAAGGAGTGTCGAAAAGATGAAGCCAGACTTCTCAGAGCTACACAGCAGGAGGCCTACAAACAACAGACACAAACTAGAACATGGGAAATTCCACTTAAGGGGAAAAAAAAATCTTCACAATGATATCCCCAAGGAGGTGAAGCTCGGCCTGCGTGACCTCCAGATGTTCATTATTCTATGAACTTAGGAATTTTGGTCATACAACAAGCATTTATCTAGTCATATAGCAGCAGGGTAAAAATATCTAGCTCTGGAGTGTCTCCAAGAGGCAGTATGGCTTTTCTGTGCTGACACTTTTTTGACACTTCATGTTTTTGTCTCACTTGATAATCTTGACTAAGTTTTGCAGATATTTTAATGCTGGCTTACAAGGCATATATATTAACATTATATATTATTACTATATCTTATCACAGTATACTACAGCCATGCAGTACACAGAGGATTAAACAGAAATAGGATACACTGATTTGGCATTCAGTGACACTCAGACTGATTGCAAGTGCCAAGACCTGCTCTTTCAAGAAGCTGAATATACACTTTACATGTATGAGACAATTGCAAAAGATTTTGAGTACTAAGTACTCAAAGTAATTATCTTTAAGCAGTCAATGGGAATATTAATGTACTTTGTAAGTGAATACATATACTTAAATGCCAACATACTGTGTAGGCCACTAGTGAGTGAGCATTACAAATTTTCCATCCCACTCCCAACATTAAAAAAATCAGCCCATCTGTACCACAGATTTGCAGTGTAGCACAGAGATACCCAAGGCAGCTCAGCAGAATTCCAGAAGGGCCTACCCTTGGGGATCTTACTAATGTCTATACATATCTGACGGGTGGGTGTCAAATAGAAGGTGCCAATCTCTCTTCTGTAGTGCCCAGTAATAGGACAAGGAATAATAGGTATAAACTTGAGCATAGAAGGTTCCACCTCAACACAAGGAGAAACTTCTTTACTGTGAGGGTGACAGAGCACTGGAATAGGCTGCCCAGAGAGGTTGTGGAGTCTCCTTCTCTGGAGACTTTCAAAACCCGCCTGGATGCATTCCTGTGTGGCCTGCCCTGGGTGACCCTGGTCTGACAAGGGGGGTTGGACTCGATGATCTCTCTAGTTCCTTCCAACCCCTCCCATTCTATGATTATACCTGAAATGGGACAGAGCTCCACATTGTTATCTTTCTGCTGAAAAGCCATGAAATACACTGTTCTGAATGGAACTTGTCTGAAAGCCAATGGATCCAAGCTATACTTATGAGACAGTCGTCTCCACTATAGCTTATATGACTCACAGAGGTTTTTTCAGCATTAGCAGCTGTTGTTATTCACCTTTGGATCAAGAGTAACCAGAGGTACTTGTTTTCTCCCAAAATGTTCTGCCAAGCTGTGATACCATTCCAGCTGCAGAGATATGCCAATTTATGCCTGATAGCCAGGATGAATCAAAGTGCTTGCTACCACATCAGCATCCTGCAGGTCTGACACCTGATTTCATCCTGCATTTTACTCTCACCAGATTTTTCACTGTTGCAACAGAAAGAGATTTGAGTATTTTATTAATTTTAACACGGAAATTGCTGACAGAGTGAAAATGGTCTAGAGTGAAAACTGGGTTTGCTTCTAAGTGATGATGTTTTTGCTCCTGTGTTCAAACCCTTCAGCTGTTACCTCAGGAAGGAGGTAGTTTTTTCAGTACAGTTCATTTCATCTAATGTATTTTTAAAAATACAAAAAATAATATCCAAAACCAAACAAAAAAACCTGATGGTAAAAGTTGCTACTCTTTGAAAGAAAGGTGGCTGTTAACAGATACTTCGGTATATTCTTTGCAGTGAAGGCAAAGCATGAAGTGACAAAATATAAGCAAAATAAGTTTAAAGGGATATTTCAGGAATTGTCTATACTGTATTAACATACACTAACAAGTGAACTCCAAGAGTAGATAATTCACAACAGTGAAATTAAGAGTCAGGGTTATACAGTAAGATTTTATCCACTAAAAGATAAGATACAGAAGAATCAGGAAAACATCATATCTCTGACATAACCACTAAAGAAAATCCTATACAGGGATTTACAGAATCACAGAATCACAGAACGGTAGGGGTTGGAAAGGATCTCTGGACATCATCTGGTCCACCAGGTTCACCTAGAGAAGGTCACACAGGAATGCATCTAGAAGGGTTTTGAATGTCTCCAGAGATGGGACTCCACTCCTTGGGCAGCCCGTTCCATTGCTTTGTCACCCTCAAAGTAAAGTTCCTCTTCATGTTTAGATGAAATTTCCTATGTTCAGGTTTGTGTCTGTTAACCTCTTGTCCTGTCAACTCATTCTGACAGGTGACCTTAAGATAGTTTACTTATGATTTTTGGTGAGTTATTTTTAAAATGTCAGGAATGTAATTTGCTGATAGAAGATCCACCTCTGCCAGTATTCTGCTTTCTTCTGCCCTATGAACAAAATTACTTTAATGTGGACTAACCCCTGCTGACCAACTCCAGCAAGCCTTTCACACTACAACCATTCCATCTTATTCACAGACTTGGGCATTTCCTCTGTTTCCTGAAAGACTCACTTGTATATGCGAGAGAATCAACAGTCACAACGATCCAAAATTTCCAGTAACTGAACCTGAAAAGTAGGTGTAAATTTGAAATACCTGATTTGTACTTAATTATCTTTTCACTCACTAAAAACCCCAGGCATTTAATGGTGGTACACATGACTCTATAACATATTGTAAATATTTGGCAATACTGAAATGCAAGTAGTACATATATAAGATGCAGAATAATTCTTACTGTTTCAGTTTTTAAATTCTGATTACTTGCAGGAAAATTAATTTTCCTGTAATAAAATGTTGTATCAAAAAAATATTCCCAAGGATCCAGAAAAAGCTTTTCCCTGACTGTCAATAATACTATAGTAATAGTAATAGTAATATAGTGATACTATATATTGTGATATTATATAATACTATATGTTCACTGGGCTTAAGACCATAGCTATTGCTATTTACTCTTGTGCAAATTAGTATCTTTCAGTCTTCACAGTTCCACTCATAAATACACACTGAGCAATTGGATCTTTTCTTTCAAAACGAACAGTGACAGGAAAATTGGCTTTTCCCTGTAAAACTTGAAATGATCAACTCAAACCAAGCAATCTGTGCACTGGGTGATGCCAATTGGAATGAGGTCTCCTTTGGGCACAGTTACTATCATATGGCTGTTCATGAACCAAATGAACTGAAATCTTGGGGAAGACCTTCATGAACACACAGCTCTACCTACCATCAGCATTTACTTGAATCTGGTGACTGAACTACCCTCATAAGCAGTTTTCTCCATTCCAGTCACAAGACAGTATTACTCCAAAGCCAAACAAGTCTTCTGCTTCTAAGTTACCACCTTCAACCTTCTCAAAAAACCATGGTCCACTATCAAATGTGTTTGCTATATTAAATTAATATTAAGTTACACCCTTACGCTTTGATGACATGCACTAATGCGTGTAATAGTTGTCAAACTGGATCTGTTGAGTAGGTTACTAAGTGCAGCTGTCAGCAGTTCCTTGATGGATTATCTTGTTAAGGAAGCCATTATAAAATCACTTCTGATGGTGAATGCAAATGATATTCACACAGAAAGGCCAAAATCTGGACTTATTAGAGTAAATGGCATAGGACTTTTGCTAAGTGTATTCATATTTGTAATTTAAAAAATCATAGAATGCTTTGCATTGGAAGGAACCTTAAAGGTCATCTAGTCCAACACCTCCGCAATGATATCTTATATATACATCCAGTGGTGGAGTCCTCATCACTGGAGGTTTAGAAGATGAGACTGGATGCTAATCTTATCCAGACTCCCTTTCCCATGAAAGGTTGGACCAGATGATCTTCTGATGTCCTTTCAACCTGGACTGTTCTATGACTCTGACTACAGGATAAGAATACCAGGGATTTTCTCCTGTGATTTCCAGCTGTGCTTTTAACAGAATCTGTGTAAAGAAATGTAGTAATTTTGAAAATATATAGAATCATAGAATGCTTTGGGTTGGAAGGGACCTTTAAAGGTCACCTAGTCCAACCCCCTGCTGTGAGCAGGGACATCTTTAACTAGACTGTGTTGCTCAGAGCCCCATCCAACCTGACCTTGAATCACAGAATCATAGAATTGGAAAAGACCTTTAAGGTCATTGAGTCCAACCATTAACCTAACACTGCCAAGTCCACCACTAAATTGTGTCCTTAAGCACTTCATCTACATAACTTGTAAATACCTTCAGGGATGGTGACTCCACCACCTCCCTGGACAGCCTTTTCCGCTGCTTAACAACCCTTTCAGTGAAGAAGTTTTTCCTAATGTCCAACCTAAATCTCCCCTGGTGCAACTTGAGGACATTTCCTCTTGTCCTATTGCTCATTCCTTGGGAGAAGAGACCAACCCCCCACCTTGATACAACTTCCTTTCAGGCAGTTGTCAAGAGCAAGGTCTTCCCTGAGTTGCCTTTACTACAGACTAAACAGCTGCCTTTTGTAAGTCTCTATCTCTAGACCTTTCACCAGCTTTGTTGCCCTTCTCTGGACACCCTCCAGCACCTCAGTGTCCTTCTTGGAGTGAGAGGCCCAAAACTGAACGCAGTATTCGAGGTGCAGCCTCACCAGTGCTGAGTACAGGGGCACAAGCACTTCCCTAGTCCTGCTGGCCACACTATTCCTGATACAGGCCAGGATGTTGGTGGCTTTCTTGGCCACCTGGGCACACTGCTAGGTCATGTTCAGCTGGCTGTTGACCAGAACCCCCAGGTCCTTTTCTGCCAGGCAGCTTCTCAGCCATTCTTCCCCAAGCTTGTAGTGTTGCCTGGGGTCATTGTGACCCAAATGCAGGACCTGGAACTTGGCCTTGAATGTTTCCAGATCCCCATCCCAGCTTCTACCACCTCTCTGGGCAACCTGTGACAGAGTTTCACCACTCTCACTGTAAAAAAATTTCTTCTAGTCTACCTGCTTTTAGTTCAAAACCATTACCTCTTGTCCTCTCACAACAGGCCCAGATAAAACAATTGTCTTCATCATAGGCCCCCTTTTAGTACTGAAAGGCTGCTGTAAGGTCTCCCTGGAGTCTTCTCTTCTCCAGGCTGAAAAACCCCAACTTTTTCAGCCTTCCTCATAAGTGAGGTGCTCCAGCCCCCTGATAATTTTTGTGGCCCTCCCCTGGAACTTCTCCAGCAGGTCCATGTCTTTCCTGTGCTGAGGATTCCAGAGCTGGTTGCAGTACTCTAGGTAGGATTTCACCAGAGCAGAGGGGCAGAATCACCTCCCTCAACCTGCTGGCCACACTTTTTCTGATGTAGTCCAGGACACAGTTTGCCTTCTGGGCTGTGAGCACACATTGCCAGCTCATGTCCAGCTTTTCATCCACCGGTACCACGAAGTCCTTCTCCATAGGGCTTCTTTCAATCCCTTCATCCACCAGTCTGGACTGATACTGGAGGTTTCCCTGACCCAGGTGCAGGACCTTGCACTTTGCCTTGTTGAACCTCATGAAGTTCACATGAGTGCATTTCGCAAACTTGTACAGGTCCCTCTAGATGGCATCCCTGGTGTAGAAGGTCTAGAAGGTTACCTGATTCAATGAAAAAATTGTGAGGGAAAAGCAGCTACTGTTCATAGGCAAATGAAAGATTAGCTTGAATATATTTGGATGTGAGATACAGGACACCTTCTAAGCATTTTCCTATTTCTAGGGACTTAATACCTTGACAAGTTTTTCCTTAAATCAGTTACCTTGATCACTCCATCGCTTGTCAAGACTAACCAGAAGCATAAAGCAAATAAAAAAATGGTATGCAAAAAATGGCAAAGTTATGGAGGAGGAACTTTTATTGCTTGACAGTTAAGTTTATTTCTTATTGTTACACCATCAAGAACAATTTTAAGAACATGCTCAGATATGAAAAGCTTCATGAATGTGGCTGGTAAACTATGTCATTTTCAGGGCAATAGGAGCACCATCAGCTCTCACTGAACTTATAAAACTGGCCCTTGAAAATTACAATGTCTCAGATTGTAATCTCCTACATGTTTCTGAGAACAAAATGGTCTGTTCCTGAGGAATTCTCTGTTCTACAAAGAAAGATAAAATATGTAATGATACTGGTCACTTAAGTAGTGCAATTTAATAAGTGAATAAATTCAAACATTTTTAGGGGCTTCTCACTTAAAATGGTTTGGCTTTTCCTGAAAAACTGTGTTAATTAGCCATTTAATGAATTTTGGATTTTTTTGAAGTGGATCACTATGCTACATTGGCCCAAGTTAAAAGCAGGTTAAAATCCCCTTCCCCTAACTCAACAATTTCATGGGAACTAAATAATTTCTGTTTAAATAAATGTATTCTGATAGTGCCCAAAGACTTAAGCAGATTGCCTGAAAAAAAGCAGAAAGAACTAAGCTAAGGCTCTCTCACAAAAGAAATATTGCATATTGGATTGACTCAAACCTTATAAACTTTGTCCTTTTTCCCTTTTTGAAAATCATCAATTCATGAAGAATCAATTGTCCACTGACTGCTGAGACAGATTTTCCTTTGGAAAAGAAAACAAGCAAAGAAAACAAATCCTGAGTGGCAAAATGAGCACTCCAGCTTTACAGGAATGCATGCTGCTGGCACAGAGCTGGCAGATCCTCCCTTGGTTAGCATCTCAAGATCTGACACCCCTGATACGTCTCCTGGCATTTCCCCAGTGCCACGCAGGATTCACTACCAGCATAGAAACTAGCTCCTGTGTTTTCAGTTAGGTTAGCACTTATTACAGGGTCCTCTCCATTATTCCAATGAACAATGCCATATGTTTATCTTTATAGCCACCTATTTGTATAACAATGTACACACATTTGTATTCTTCCATATTGTTAAACTAATACTCGTCTGGAGTTAGCTTTGCATTTTAATTTAATATGAAATTAAATGTAATTACTTGCTGTAGTACATTTTAATTTGGAGTACTGATGAAGGTGAAGGCCTCTGGCAAGATCCGTCTCTTAAACCTGTCCTGTGCACCTTCCAAAAACTGTCTTGTGAGTTGGCATAGTCAGGACTACTTTCAAACAGAATTCATATTTCTTACACAGCTTCTTGATCGCTGTTTCAAAGTTTTTGTCTTTGAAACTGAGTTACAATGTCATCAGTAAACCTAGGGTGGGTTTCTTCTTGTGCGTTGTGTCACAGAATCACAGAATGGCAGGGGACGTTTGGAGATCATCTACTCCAACCCCCTTGCCAAAGCAGGATCAGCTAGGGTAGATTGCACAGGATCACGTCCAGGCAGGTTTTGAAAGTCTCTAAAGAAGGAGACTCCACAATCTCTCTGGGCACCCTGTTCCAGTGCTCTGTCACTTTCACAGTAAAGAAGTTTCTCCTTATGTTCAGGTGGAACTCACTGTATTCCGGTTGGTGTCCATTGCCCCTTGTGCTATCACTGGGCACCACTGAAAAGAGATTGGCCGCATCCTCTTGACAGCCACCCTTCAGATAGATATTCATAAGCATTGAGGAGATCCTCTCTCAGTCTTCTCCAGGCTAAACAGTCCAAGGGCTCTCAGCCATTCCTTGTAAGAGAGTTTTTCCAGTTCCCTCATCATTTTTGTAGCTCTCTTCTGGACTCTATTATTTCCCCGTATCTATCTCTATATCCCTATATCCCTGTAATTGGGGAGCCCAGAACTGTACACAATGCTCCAGATGTGGTCTCACTAGGGCAGAGTAAAGGGGAGGAGAACCTCCCTTGACCTCCTGCTCACACTCTTCTTAACGCACCCTGGGATACCATTGGCCTTCCTGGCCACAAGAGCACACTGCCAGCTCATGGTTAACCTGTTATTCATGAGGACTCCCAGGTCCTTCTCTGTGGAGCTGCTTTCCAGCAGATCAACCTCTAACCTGTACTGGTGCAGACCTTTACTTCATTCAAGGATTTTGAATCTTGTTGTTACATACAAGGCAAAAGTTCTGTTGAAGCAGTATCTCCTGACATAATCAGTACAGGCATTCTTTCCTTCTCTTTCATCTATCTGATTTTATCTATGTAGCTGATCTAACAGCATTAATCATATTTAATAGACTTGCTTTAAAATATTTGTTATTTTTTGCACTTGATAAAATAATACAGGATAATATACAACATGATAAGAAGGATTAGAAATAAAAATGAAATAAATTCCATTCGTTCTCTGCTTAATTCAAAAAATCCCATTACCTGGAACTAGATCTACAGTGTGAAATGAAAGTCATCTATCAGGTCTTCACATTATTGACAAAGTCAATGTAGTACACAGGCTGCTGCAATGTCTGACTGATCATGGAACAATATAGGCTATCCACAAATAAAGCAATTAATTAGGTTAACTAATAAACTCTGACTTAGGAAACAGATTCTGCTTACTTCCCAGAGTCATAGACATTGGATAAAAATACAAAGGACACAGATATCCTTTTAAAAAGGGATTTTCAGGAGATTCAATTGTATGTTTTCAACTGTCATTGGAATCAGTGTCAGAACGTATCGTGCTGATGGTGGATATTATTTCCTTCTTCTTATACCTGAGATATTCTGACAGGGAGGATAGACACCGATGTTTTCCTTCCTGGATGTTCATGATTCAATGATAATTTTAACTCTTAAACTATTCAGTAATAGAAGTATCATACTAAAGAAATATCAAATGAAACAAACAAACAAAAAAGAAATAAGCAAACAAAACAAACAACACCTTTTTGCTGACAGAAATCAACAGAGTAATCAAAAGCCCTAAACACTGTCATATCACTTTGGTACATGCTTAAAAATGAGCAAGGGAGGGGGAATTGTCTGCTTTACCCTCTGCAGTACCCAGCAGTGTTCAGCAGTACACTGATTCCTTTGCAGTTGTTTTTTTCAAGGGCTATAAACACACCGCAGTTGCATTTCACAGTGATTCCATTTCTGAAGCAGTTCTCTTTATGCTCTCATCAGTGAAGAAATTTCTTGAGTGTCTCTTAATGTTCCTCCTCTTGAGGAGGCCACTGTGCAGATTCCTCCTCTCATTCCCCTCACATTGCTCTGGGGGACACCAAGCACAGGCCTCCGGAGCCCGCGGCTGGTGGGAAGCACATTTGTCATGTAGCCAGAGGAATCTTGGCTTGTGAAAATACCTGTCTGTCAGACTGGTGGGGGCAGGGAAGAACTGTGGAAAGATAAATGGGTCCAGAACTGTAAAATGGAGGTTGTTTCATCATTCAGGCATTGAGATGGCTTTCAGTGGTGATCAAGAAAGCTGTTAAGATTTTTGAAGAAAACACTGTGCTTGACAAACAAAGGAGAGTGAGTGAACAACCCTGGGAGTTTCCAGTAAATTTTGAGCTTTTAATACAGTACAAACATTGTTTAAAAGTACAAACATTTTTAAAAGGACCACCTTTTGGGTACTCAAAACTACAGACCAAAATGAAAGGTGGGAGCTGTGGGTCTTAAATAATCAATTCTCCCCTTAGGGATTTCTTAAACCGATACATTTCAGAAAGTAAGCTGTTTTTTAGATGAGATGGCTTTATTTTTGTATGTGATAGAATTCCCATCATATTTTACCACAGCGATAAGAACAATGAATATGAAGGCAAAACAAATTTGTTGGCTAGAAATATTTCCCAAAGCCAGATACTCAGATGGATGGTGACAGGCAATGTCTTTGGCCAGAAGGTCTAAGCATAGGTAATTAGCAATAATATAAATAATAATAGAAATGATGTCTCAGCATGCACACCAACTCATTAGCATTTTGGATAATTTTCTACATTTAATTTTCTGATGTTTTGTTGCAGACATGTTTGCACATAGCAGAAAATCTTGTGTCTTTCCTCACATAAACCCTCTTCTTCTCTTTTTCTCCCTCTGAGGTTTGTGTAGATATCATCACTGACAGGACTGTTCCCTGCTCCCTGAAAATGTGTAATCTCATGAGCAATAATGAAAATTGAGTTTATGCATCAAAAAGAGAAAGGATCATTAGTAATTTAATCACTGCCTGAGATTAATCTTGCTGAAGCAGACGTATTGATATCTCTTTCTTTTAGCCAGAAGGTATATCTTTTTTATTGCTCCAGAGATAATAGAAAGTATGTTCTATTTTATGAGGATCTGAATCATAGTATTTAGACATCTAAATATCCCTCTAGGTCATGCTTTTTATGCCACTGATAATGCAGGGTTATGCATTACTAGATACTTTTCTCAGTCTAGTGCTTGTCTTCCAGGAACTATTTTTTGATTTTCAGTTTAAGCAGTTTTTGTTCTTGCTTTATTGCTGGTTTTAGCAATAATGTTTATTCGACTTAAGTAGTTATTTTCCTCCCTGTACTAAGAAATGTGTCTCACATTTATCTTTTCAAGAAATTGAAATTTTATTCTGCAAATCTTTCTGCCAATTTGAATCCTTTCTGCTGTTTTTTTTGGAAAAGATGCACTCCTGCTCTGATGAGTTTGTGTGATACAAGCCTCCATCACCAAACGTGGCCTCAGGCGGGAGCAGCACTATGTCCACCTCTGTTTGTCCCACATCAGATTTGCTGAAAATGTGTGGTAGGCTTTTGTATTCCTTTATCTGTGTTATCTTACTTGGTTTATTTTACTTGCAGGATTCTTCAATTCCAGCTTGATGTCTGGAATAAATAGTTCATAATAGTAGTTTGCAAAGACAAAACTACAAGTTATGTGCACAGCCAAACTGATTTAATTGTACATCTCTACAGGATGTGCATCTATATCAACACAGAACTTACAGGGTTTAGAGGAACAGATCCTCCTCTCCTGGTGAAGAGAATTTACCCTCAGGAGATAAGGGCTGTACAAGTTACGCAGCACAGCACAAAATCAGATGCTCATGTTCTAGTAGTGGCTTGTCTCACTGTTTCCTTTCTGTGGCACAGTGTTGGAAACCAAGGGTCACCACAGTAATAGAAATCAAACAGTATTTTTGATTGCTCCCAGTCTTTTCTGAGTCCCACAGCTATGGATGCACTGTGAGGTTGAAAACAACTGAAACTATGGTCCAAGGGAAAACAAAGCTGAACATCAACGTAAAGATAAACAAAAGTGAAGGAAGAAAGGAAGAAACAAAGCACACAGAAGGCAGCTGTCTTTCAGAATTAATTGTAAGGGACTGGAACTCATTTCTTACAAGCCACTTGAAAGCTGTTAGATAATTATAAAAATATTTATAAACCAAGTTTACTTCCTTTGCTTATTCCTGGGAGACTGTAGATGGTGTATTCTTTAAGTAGCTTTGTCTGCTTGCTAGACACCTCATTTGGTTTTGTATGTTTTCCAGTTTCTCTAGCAAAGGACCTAAACCTGATCAAGAGCCTGTTTCTGCAAGTACTACCAAGTAATTGAAACAGACTGTTCACAGTGATAAACTGTTTCTGACAATTTCTCAGTAAAACAGAAGCATTGTAGATTATTATTTTTCTACTTGCAGGCAGAATTGCTGGAGGTTGCAGCAGGTACCTTCATCATGGTCAGATTAGATGCAGTAAGTATCATTTCATGGTACATGATATTTATTCACTGTGCTACTCATTCTGGATGAACAAAATTGCTACTGCATGGAAGTATTAAGTCCATTTCTGTACATTAAATATATTCAACTGAGTCAAGGCAGATAACACTAGATTTCTAAATCCACAGTCTCTGCAGTCCTAAGCACTCATCAATCTTACTGACTCGGAGGTTTGTGGGTGGTCTCTTTCTACTAAGAGCACATAATTTTTTAATCTCAATCTTAACTGCTTCGTTGATTTCCGTTGAACCTGTTGTTTATGGTGGACTTTTAGTGGACAGATTTATGCCACCTGTCTTTAGTCACTCAGTGGAGATACATCAGCGAGTATCATAATTGTTCAAGGTCCCTGTGTGGTCAATAGGAAGAAATTGTCATCTCTGGATGGCAATTCATTTTTTAGCTGGTTTATAGTGGCTCTTGGGAAGTACCTTTCTAGCTCTGGTAGCTACTGAGTGAGCCTACAGTGAGCATAGGCTTCTGACTTAGATACTACAGGGGGATTTGAAAAAATTCTATGAAATGCTTAAATATTCTTTTACTTGAAATGTCTTGGTACATACATCTGCTTCTATATAGGCCTAAAATACTCGCCTCTTGATGTTTGATATAACTTGAAACATTGTAGTCCTATATAAATGTCTCACGCTTTTAAGGTATTTAATTAAGAACTAAGAATTAAGGTTACAACACCTGAAATTGCTGGAAGGAAGCTAATTTATTGCCAAAATTATTGTCAAGCTGTCTGGCATTTTTACTAAATTTCTACTTTTCTTCCGTAATAATTTGCTTTCAGTTCCAAACCTCCTCTTCCTTATTTATCTTTGCCTTATGAACAAAACATTATTAGTATATCTCACATCAATTATACACGAGGCCAGTGAAGTATTAGACACTACTTAAACTTCTGTTCAAGCTGTAGTGTAGCGGCCAGGGTGGCAAGTTACTTTCTTTTTTACAAGGTGATCCCCTCCAGTAAGTGTTAGCATGAAGTAAGGAAAGGGTATGTCAGTAGGAATTACAGAACCATCTCAGGGA
>JAAGNO010017010.1:0-26881 GCA_033439905.1 Ceryle rudis | reverse complement strand
ATTCTCTTATTATTTATATTCTATTATAGTTATATTACTTATTACTTTGTAATTTTCTTTATTAAAGCATTCCTGAACTATGAAAACTGAAACTGAACTGCAAAAAGTCTGCTCATGGTACAGAGGTGATACATGAGAAAACTGACAAGAGAACTTAAAAAAATTCCAACAAGCCAAGTCTCCGAGATGTCATTACCACTGACAGAACCTACCTTAACCAGCTGCCTCCTTTCTTTACCATCCGATCCTACACAATCTATTATTTTAGGCAGATTCAGGCCTCCTGCTAATCGAAATTCTGGCTTAAAAGACCTTATTGTCACCAAATTTTCATATTGTCCTGTAGGATCCACCTGAAATTATAAATGACTTTAAAATAAATATAAATATTACCTCCACTTCCCTCAAAGAAAGTGGTAATCAGTTATTTGAAACCTCATTGGCAGACTATATGCTAAATATTAATATAAGCATTCCATCGTCTACAAGGATAGTTGAGAGGTGTCCCTGCCCATGGTGGGGAGGTTGGATTAGATGATCTCTAAGGTCCCTTCCATCCTAAGGCATTCTATGATTCTATGATAATACTCAGAAAGGCTACAAAAATATGCTGAGCAAAGGAGTGAGTCTGATTCCTCCTTGTTCACTTCAATGGTAGAGGGGATGTGGTGCCGCAGATCTCCACTAAACAAGCTCTGACACAATTCCAGCCTTTCCCAACTAGCATTCTCAGAGGAAAATGTTCATTCATGTACGGCTGGGGGCATTAGGCTTCCATTAGGATCCAAAGGGACCCAATCTACAATCCTAAAACTGCTGCAATCTACAGGATTGTATCTTTGGCCATCCTCCATCTCCTCATGCCACAAAGCAAGTCTACACTGTTAGCTGTAAGAAAATATCACTCCAGATGTTTACATCACAGACCTCCAGCTATTTCAGGTAAGTCTGTACTGGAGAAGAAAGGAAAAGAAAAGGACAATCAAGTCGTACAAAGAAGCAACACCTGGGGCCAACAGGAACCCTACAAACAAATGCTATTTAGCATAGATTGCAATTTCTGGCCTCTGAAGTCAAATAGCATAAAAGATTCCTTTAGCTTGTTTTATTTAGCTTTATAGACATAGCCTGAGGGAATTCAACACTGGGAAGTTTGTCTTCATAACATGTAAATTTTAGGTGGCTGGCTCAAAAAGTAACTTGACAGTCCCGAAACTGGCAAGTTTCCTAGGTAGAGTGTGTGGCGTCTAAGAATGAGATAGATGCCTATGCATCCATCCAGTCAATCACTTATGCTAATGGGAATGGATCATTCACCATTATTGAGTGTTAAAAAATGTATAAGCTGGCCATTTAGGAACAGCAAAAGAGGAAAACCTATTATTTCTCACCTTTCTGGACATTAAGTGTCTCCTTGAAACTCTGAGCTAGCAATTACAAAATAGGAGGTCCAGATTCTCAAATCCTCCCTGTGATTTAGGTAGCTCATCATCCTTTTCGATAATGAAAGACTAGCCAGTGGTAACAGTGGCAAAGCCATCTTCATACAATAAACCACAATAAGCCACTGGCCAGTAAATACAAGACCTGGGGTCAAGGTCTTCTAAAGCCTAAAGAAATCACCTCCCACCTGACAGGAAAGTACCCATGGTAAGCTGACCTGTAAAGAACAGGGGAATCTAAAGACACATATGTCCTGACTGCCATTATAAAAATTTAAGGTTGATTCTATAATTTGGTATTATAGTGTATTATTTTATTTCAGCTTTAGTCAC
Organism: Ceryle rudis; assembly: GCA_033439905.1. Lineage (NCBI taxonomy): Eukaryota > Metazoa > Chordata > Aves > Coraciiformes > Cerylidae > Ceryle > Ceryle rudis. The sequence goes on along the minus strand of JAAGNO010017010.1, from coordinate 25,106 downwards.
CTTAATTTCCATGGTAGGAACAACAACATCCTCCAAGTTCTTCAGTTTAGTAATTGGCTGGTCAGCTGGAATATTTATTCCTTCTATAATTAAAAGGAATTAATATTTTTAAATTCAGAACTATAAAGACAAACTGAAACTCACAAACAACGGCTTACATTGCTTTTGGGTCCCAAAGCCCCACTGCATACTTCTGTTGACCTGATGCAGATGACCACACGACAACTGAAGTTTTCTGGAGTTTCATACTCAGAAAGTCTGAACCTTACCATGCAAGTAATTACTACAACTTTTAATCCAGACAGAGTTCTACATTTATCAAAAATATGACACAGTGCTGGCACAGTATCTCCTTTAATTAAATATCAATATTTAGAAATATACTTTAATCCAAGAAAATAAAATATATCTTTGCTGTTAAAAACAAAAATAATTTTTCCAAGTCTTACTTCTTTGAGATTTCCATGGAGTAGCATCTACGTTTGCTAATGTGATGTAAGCATCACAAAGTGCTTCAACGTCTCTAACCATACGAGCTCTCCTTTTTCTTACGGTATTGATTATATTGCTAGCAGCTTCCATTCTGTCCTAAAAAAACCCAATGGAATACAAAGATCAGATCTTGCAAACTACACCTTCTATGATTAAAGATGCATCGTAACGTGCAGTCAAGTAAGTTCAATTTAGATACGTCCTGTGAAAACAGAGAAAAGTGCAATAATAGACAGCCCCTTGTGATAGGAACAGAAATAACTTGAAGAGAAGTTCTGTGCTCTCTAATCTGAGATAATGGGTCAAGTACAATGCTATTGAGGATGGAGAGGGAGCAAATCTCTTCAGGAAAAGTGAAAAAAACATGCAAAAACATCTTCAGGAAAAGGGATAGACAGGTTTGGATGTTCTTCCAGCATCTTCCTGCTTCTGTTATGTCCTCCCAAGTGGAAAAAAATCCCTGTATCCAAAGGGCAAAAAACTGACCATGCATCCCTTCTGTGCCTAATTCTAAGAGTTTAGCATAATCCTACTCCTAAAGGTGGGACCACAAAAAAGAAGTAGAAATCTGAGAGAAAAGCAAAAACCAAAAAGCACATAAAAAAGCGGTGAAAAATGGTATCAGTGTGGGAGGTATAAGGGTAATGACAAAAAACATGTAGTGAGGGGGGAAAAGAGAGGCATTAATCTAGATATGAGATGATTCCAAGGGCAGGTTGCAACAAAAATTAAGCAGTAACAACATTAACATGAAGCCACAGTTCAGTATTACCCATCATCATGGCTTTTTACATATATAGTTCATATAAAGGAACAAAAGATTGACTGCACAAGGCTAAATACTTAGATGGAACAGATGTTATCACTCAAAGCTGAAAAAATACTCAGTTCAGTATGTACCTTTAACAACAAACCCTCTCAATTCTTGGTTGCATCTAAAATGCCTTTTACAGAATCACACATCAAGGACATTTATCAGAAAACTCTGCAACAATTTGGGCTATTTGTTACAAGAAATGTTAATCAGGTTTTGTTCAACACCATAATTACTTCTTTCAATAATAATTACCAATGTATGCACAAAAAGAGGACTTTTAATATTGAAAGTACTTTTTTCCTCCTACTCTTTCTTAACAGAAGTCAGATGATGAGCTCTGCACTAAAGCAACCCTCGACATTTTCTTTTGCCATTTTTTAACAAAATGAAAGGACTGAATGCGATCAATAGAATTGAAATTTTTTGTAATCACCACATCAAGCTGGGAGATTTCTTTTGGTGCATTTTTAATTAACTTATTTCTTCTTATTGCATCTGGTTTTGTGAGGAGTTCGTCTTTGTTAGCATTTGCCAAAGCGAATATTATAAACAAAGTATGATGAGGATGATCGAGTGAAATTCTAGACATTAGCTGTCAAGAAAAACAAAAAGATCCCATTATTGAAAACAGAAATCTCATTATTGAAAACTTAAAAGAAATTACTTAATTCACATTATTAATTCTTTTGAACTTCTAAGGTTCCTCATAAGAAATAAAAAGTAATACTTGGATGGCATTTCTACAGCTAAAAGACATTCAAAGGATATTCCTATACCTGCATAAGACTGTTCTCATACAACAAGAAAATCAGTTAAGTAGCAATGAAAAAACTCCCCCTGTCCCCCCACTATACTGATTTGCATCATTCATTTTTAATACAACTTTATCACCTACAGAACTCATTTAGTTATAACTGCACAAAGGAAGATACATATTGTTCAGAAGTATGCACTACTAAGCCAATCAAGATATCTTTAGATATGAAAACCATAAATTACATTATTCAGAACTCCGTGAAATCCTAAACCACTCATCATCTTGGTTCCCATCCGAGCAGCCAGCTGGTACATCAGAGGCAAAAACTTGTATGAAGGGATCTTCTCTGCATTTTTCTGTAGAGAAAGTTCCGTAAGAAAGCCATACAAAACACCAAAAAAACCACCCTGTAATCATAAAATACCAGATAAGGGCTAGCAGTTTTGCATTTGTTTATTGGTTTCGGTTTCTTTAACTGAGAGTAATAATTTCTGTGTGATGAAATTGCAATACAGTGAGTATCACATTGTCTTGGTCCATGTCTCCTAAACGCTACAAGTCCCTCCTAAGAAACCTCCCATTTTCAATTCTATTAGAGCAGAGATTAGATACATTGATTCAGAATTAATTTCTAGATTCTTTGTGGCAAGAGACAATCCTAATTGAAAAAAAAAATTACAGTCCAGATTAAGACAAGAAACAACTGTGTGTTAAAAATTTGAATCAAAGAACACTTTCTATTTTTCAAAGTTAATTATAACACAAAGAGAAGAATTATCTTACAAGGATCTCTATTATAAACACATAATTCAGGTAAGAATTAACAGATTTCCTGCACAATTCTAGAAATGATAGAACCAGCTTGAGAATGAGAACTTTATTGGCCCCTGGTTGCTGTATAACTTTACTGGTCCCTGTATAACACAGTTATTCAGACAATCTAAAACCACATCCTTTCACATAGAAGTAAATATACCATAAACTAGAATAACATACTAAAAATTGTTGAAGATGGGTAGTATCCAAAGTGCATAAAGAACAAGGTGACAACTGTAAAACATCATAAGATATGCTTAATCATACAGATTAAAATGCTAAATTACATTAAATTATATTGAGAATTACAGCACTTGCTGATGGAAAACTAACTGATAAGCAATGATGACTGAAAAAAAGCAAGTTTTGAGAGAAAAGTTAAGGAGATACATCAGAAAGCATACTGCACAGCACTGTAACTCGTCCTCTAGACACACAGGACGAGAAGAAAAAAAGATAATTTAATGTCAAAACATAAGAAAAAGCAACAGCAGACATATACCTTCATCATTTCATTTACTCTATCAACTCCAGAGTTTTCAAGCCATAGGGAACAGAGTCGGAAGATCCACATATCATGTTCTTCTCCACTTAATAAACAGCTGATATAGTTCTCCACTGCTTTACACAAGAAACGTTTACGATCCTCAGTGAGGGCATGTATGGCACATTCATCCAGTTCAAGTTCTCGTTGAACCTTCACCGTGTATCTATGTGAACAGACATTAAACAACAAATTATTTCTTAATGGACTTACAGCAAGGCTGTCCCTAATTTTCTTACTAATTAATTTTTTTTTTTCACTTGTTTTGTATGTACAAGCACAGTTAAACAAACAACCAAGAAACAAAATTGTGGGAGCTATTCATCTGGAGTATGTCCACACAGACTCACCACTCTAAGTAGACCTAGAGTCACCATCTTTTTCTTGTTAATGATTTAATCTCAGTGTTGGTGTAAATATAGATAATTCAGTACAGATCATTTGTGTAAAGATTTCAGTTTACAACAGCTGAAAATCAATTTTTTTCTGCTCGCTTGCAGTTGCTCTTACTAAATATTTTAAGAATTCTGTACTAGGATGAATTTTACTCTTTTACCAAATGTGTGATGACAAGAAATCTCAAACTCTTTTATTTTTATGCTGTAATGTTTTTTTCTGTAAAATAAACTGAACAGATCCAGGGAACACATGGGAATTCTGGCCCATGACCATCCATTCTGTTTAACACTCCTTGGTTTAGTTTTGGCCCACACTGCTTAGCACTCCCCTAGATCATGCTCAGGAACAGTTCAGAAACTATTCAGAAGAAGTACTACAGATCTGGCCATTGTTTTGTGGAGAAGGAAAATTTCATCTGCAGAGATAGGACCCATGTTGTACCACTCACCCAGAGAATTAGTAAAGATGGAGCCTTTGATAGCTCCACAGTAACCACCTTTCCATTTGAATGCTCACCTATTTGTCTGAACTTTACGCTCCCTGAGGAGGCCAACCTCCTCCTTGGCCTTCTTCAGTAGTGCCTGCTTATTTTCAAACTCTGAGGATTTCATGTAATTCTCAATTCGCTGGTACTGATTATCTGAGAAACGAGCCAAAGATAGGAAAGCCTTCATCTTTCCTTTCTTCAGCTCATCACTGCTGTCTCCACTGTGGCTTGCAGCTATTTCCACAGCCTAAAAGGGAAGTTACAATAATTATGAGACTGATAATCAGATTAATAGTGCTGCATAGTACTTGATTAAACTCCATTATCACAGAAAAATGGAATGGTTGAGGCTGGAGGGAACCTCAGGAGTCTCCTACAGCTATCTGTCTTTTAGGTTAACTGGGCATGAAGTTTTACAATAGTTTTACAACCTTCTATCCTAAGATGTTGAGAAAAAAAAAAATAGCAGTCCAAAAAGTGCCAAAAGAAAAGGAAATTACATGTGAAAGGCTTTGATTTGAACCATCAGCATGAAGAAAGCATGTAGAGAATAACAGAGAAAAGCAGCTATGTCGAGTTTCACAATTAGCATGAAATAAAGAAATGCAGAGTGGACAAATATTAATAAAAATGTTTCTATTACTGATTAAGAATTAAAAAAAAAATTAAAAATACAGTACTTTGAAACACTAGCATAAGACTTTTCAGCACCTGGAAAGAGAATGTTACAAATGCAATGCCCATACTGAAAACATAAGTCAATGATCTATCCTGAAAGGAAAAGATGGGGATGGAGTGGAACAGGAAAGGGCAACTGGACTAGTAGCTGTAGTCATTGCACTTCTAAGACCATTTCTTACACAGAAGTTTCACTGTAAGTTCTATAAAGCCACATTCTGAACATTTTATAAGGTTACAGTGTTATACAATACTATGTGAAGCTGTGGTATTTTTATAAGAAACCATATTTTAAATCCAGAAAAACAAAGGCTGCATTGAAAAATTTACTTGAGCATATTTTACTACACCATAGTTTAGCACAGCATTATCTCAAACACTGGTTGCACCTTTTCTAAGTATTTCTGCATGATGACTGTAGGGTTTTCCAAGCATGTTTCTGCTAACCAGGTTCCACACAGCCTCAAACACTCCGTGTACATCAGCTTCAGATGAGGATCATTCTCAACCTTTGAGAAAGCAAATTTTGGGAAAGAAAGAAATAAAATCTTTACTCTTCTTCTTCTGACAAAAGCACGTACACTATTACAGTTCCCAGCATACTATGTATCACCAATAGTGCATCCAGCAGGACCAGGGAAGTGATTGTCCCCTTGTACGAGGCACTGGTGAGCCCGCACCTCGAATAGTGTTCAGTTTTGGGATCCTCACTACAAGAAGGACTTTGAAGTGCCAGAGTGTGTCCAAAGAAGGGCAATGAAGCTGGTGAAGGGTCTACAGAACAAGTCTTATGAAGAGCGGCTGAGGCAACTGGGGCTGTTTAGTCTGGAGAAAAGGAGGCTCAGGGGAGACCTTCTCACTCTCTATAACTACCTGAAAGGAGGTTGTAGCCAGGTGGGGGTCAGTCTCTTCTCCCAACTAGCAAGTGACAGGATGAGAAGAAGTGGCCTCAAGCTGCAGTGGGAGAGGTTTATGCTGGATATCAGGTAAAATTTTTCAACTGAAAAGGTGAAGTATTGGAACAGGCTGCCCAGGGAAGTGGTGGAGTCAACAGCTCTGGAGGTATTTAAAAGACGTGAAGATGTGGTGCTTAGGGACATGGATTAGTCATTTTAAAATTGTCTTTGGTTTTAAAAAGCAGTATATTTCACAGTGGTGGCACTAGAGACAAAATGAGATCTAACATTTGCCGCTGTTACAGGCTCACTTTGAACACCCCTGAAAAGATTTGCTGATACAGATTTTTTTTTTTCTCTCAGACATTTTGAGAGTACAAAACAGATTTAGTAATACTGTAGACAGCCTTTTAGTTTTCTTCCAAGGGACAACTCCAGAAAATGGAAATAGAACCTTAAATAATTCAATTCTCTAAGTTTATACCTTATGTAACACATACCTGAAACCAATCTGCATCTAATTTTTTTATCATCCTCTTAAGAATATTCAGTGCAAGACTCTCTTCCTTTTTAGCCCAGAAAACCTGAGCTTCTTCTAGTTGCCACTCAGAAACGCCATATCCCGTTGGATTGTACTGTTTGATCTGAAACATAGCTCTTTCTGGAAGCTGAAATTGAAAAAAACATTATAAACGAATCTGGAAGTGAAATACATGTATTGCACAGCAAGTTTTGATTTTAAACTCCATCAACTCTACTTGTCCATCATATTCCACCTATCCGATGCTATGAACTTAGTTGCAGCTAAAAGGTCAAGTTATTTTTCTATATACTTCCAGAAAATCCTGATTTGTAACAAAAACAGATTATGGAATTAAACTTCACAAACCCCAAAATAAAGTATCAATGTTTAACTTTTTATATTAGTTGGAGTATAGAAATCCTACAATCAGTACCTAATGAAAAAAAAAAATTCTAATTTTAGCTTAGTAATTATTATTACATCCTAAGGGACGGCAGAAAAATAGTAAGAAAAATGGCACCACCATACACCAATTTTTTTGTATGCACACCTCTTCACTCGTATCACTGCTGAAGTAACATCCTCATTATTTAGTAATCTGGTATTATTGTGATAGTACAAAGAGCAACCTCTCTTTTTAACAGTGTCAAGGATCGACCCTAAAGTCTATTTTCACAAGTTGTCCAACCAACAACCAAATCAGTTAAACACTTAAATAAGTAATACAAACAAAATCTAAGAATGCCTGTAAGTGACAGCATAAGTTTGGGTTCCTCAACTAGTGGTCAGTGTGATGATGTCAGTCTCTTCCTTCTCCTGATGGGATGGTAGTGTCACCGAAGACAAAGAAAAGCCAGTAGCTGCAAAGACCACTTCCTCAAAAGCTTTCCTACATCCAGACACTTACTGTCACCAACTACTAGTGTCATAAAAGGAAAAGGTTCTCATCCCATGGTTTGAAAGACTGATAAGGCCCAGAAGTATGCCCCAAAGCCTGCACATGCACTGAAGAGACTGGAACAATAGTGCTTTCAAGAAATACACTGCCTCAATCTTTCAGAACCTTCTAATCCTCCCAAAATATGGCACCCCAATTTTAATCTTCTTCTGAAACTAAAAGTCAAAATAGAAAAAAAAAAAACAAACCAAAAAAACCCCTTCTATTGAGGCTTTACAGGACGTTCATCAGCACAGTGTTAGCAGCTGGGTGGGCATGAGACCAAAAATTTCCAAAGTAATTTCCCCAAACAATTCTGGAGGCACTGAGCAAACTTTGTTAATTTATGAAATCAAAGGCAGCTGTTCTACTTATTTCATCATTAGTCACAAAAACACTTTGAACCTTAATGAAATCAAAGTCTAATACAGTTTCACATACATGATGTGTTAAACATCTTTCCAGATTATGTATTTAGCTGAACTATTCTCTGCAGAGGTTACTGGAGTAACGTGAAGAGGTTCTTGTTGAGTTACTCCTCCAGAGCACCACCTAGGACAAGCCAAGGCTGACTCTGGATCTTAAATGCATTTGCAGCTGCAGAAACCACTTGTACTGCAAATGCCATTAAGTCATTCACAGGGAGATTTACTACCGTGTAATGGTGCTTTCAGACTACAAAACCTTGAAGACAATACTAAATATACAGATGCAATGGAGTTCTTTCTGCAGCTTTACTCTGGAACACTGTAACAGTATGATGCAAGTGAAACCTGGATATAGAAAATGGCTCCAAAATAAATAAGAGTTAGAAGAGGATTCTTCACTAAAAATGTATTTTTTCAATATTATCTACTTCATACAGTTGCTTACAGTTATGAACCAAATTCATTAAATATGCCCATAAATGGTGATAAAATTTATGAGTAAGTTCTAAATAGTTTAAAACTCCAACTAATTGATTCACTGAATGAACTTAGAATACAGTGAGTCTTTAGCACTGTTAAAGTTCTTTTATAAACTAAAAACCTAAGTATCTGTCACTGATCTTTCCTAGGATTTGTTACCTGTGTATTTTTAGCAGTTCTTGCCAATCTAGAAAGCTCCACTAGGTGTTTGGTCAGGATGTCTTTAATACATTCTCTTTTGGTATTTTCATTCTCCTTTTCAAGCAAGATCTCCAAAACTACAGTGCGCAGAGCCATGATAGGCTCCTGGAAACGGAAGTCACTGTCTTTGAGAAGTTGGGACTGTCTCTGCCATTTCAAGTAAGTATCATTCAGTTGTTGAGTAGTAACAGATCTACAATTGTTACCAAAAAAAAAAAGACCCGTTATTAATTCTCACTAAATATTCATAAAATGCAAGACGATTAACAAAATCTACCGAGGTAGTTCACGATCTACGGTTCAGAACCAAGAAACAGTCCGTAAAACCCTATGAGGATCAATATGCAGAATAAACTGACAGGCTTCTGGTTTTAACAAGCATTAAAATAAAGAAATAAACATTAGTTAGGTAACAATACCACTGTAAACATTCCTGATTAAGCATCAAAAACTGCTGTGTTAAAGGTCCATCAACAAAAGGAATCACATTCAAACACAGGGCTACTTAAGAGATTAGAGACCTAGATTCCCGTTTTATTATACAGGTTGCATATGGAGTAATGTAAGGAATTCCAAACTGTAGCACTGTGGTTTTGTAGGTCATCATTACACGTACTACTTTTTAGGTGATTCATTCACTGCTAATAGCAGTGGTTCACAATTGGACATGCTAAATGACTGTAGGATGACCGTAAGTTACCAAACTGATACAACAATAGCAGAAAAAAAAATCACTACAGAGCATGTATGTTCTCCTAAGATCAAAAAGCAATGTTAAGAAACCAGGTACAATACTGATAGTGGTCCATAAAGAAAGTGATTCAAATGGAAACTTCCAATGGATGTATGTTGTATCATCGAGAAAATGTAGAACATTTTTAGAAAGGAAACTAGAAGAACATGTCTCAGTTACTTTAGTAAGTCAAAGGGGAGGAGATGTGACTTGCTACCTTGGAATATACCAGAGAATTTCAAACAAAGGTAAGAAAACAATTATTTAAAATACAATTCTGGCATAATATCAAGTAAAAAAAAAATAGACCACAAATAAACCCAGTCTGGAAATAAAGAGAATCCAGATTGGTCTTCACATAGTGAAGTTAAAATCTGTAGCATTTTTAAGGTGAAGTTTGAGATGTTCATGAAGAAAATTTATTGAGGTAGTTTTATTTTTATGCTATACTTGGTTACCAAAAGTACTGAAAACTGAGAAAGGAGTATGAAACAAGCTTGAAAAGAATACCTGGAGAACAGCAGACCTATATTTTCCAACTCCTCAATTAGCTGTAGTCTGCAAAGAGTTGGATATAATGAATAAACAGACTCAAGACTGCCTTTGCACAGCTCTTCCACTTCATTCACTCTATGGATTTAACAAAGAAATAGTGAATTATTATTTTAGTAACCACAAGTAATTCTAAATATCCATAACATCATTTCTATACAGTGAACAGAATTTAAACAGTAAAACTATTCACTTTGGAATTATTTTGTATTACCATTATAGTTCAAAAAAATAAGTCTGTCAATAAATGAAAACACAGTAGGCATATATAAACTTCAAAACCTATGCGGTGGCTCAGCTAAAGAAGAGCAGCAGCATGCAAATCCATTTAAGAGGACAGAAAAGCAAGGGATGTATCCTACAGGAAATGTATCCTCTATTAGCACACAAATTCTATATGCACAAAAGACAAATTTAAGTTAAAAAACCTTAGAAATTTAGTTGCAGTCCATCAGTATTCTATGTGTGAGTCTTTATTTAGGCCCATAAAACCCCATAATAGTCTTTTATACATAACTTGTGACGACGAACACATACACACTCTCTATCTCTCTAAGAGCAGAATATTTGCATACAGTTACCTGGCATCTTTAAGACTGTCATAGAAAGCAGAGAATTCCTTATCTCGTAAAGACTGAAGAGCATCGTACAATGATTCATGGTACCCTGGTCTTCCTGTGCCATCTCTTACAAATAAGATGAAAGTAAAATAAAATAATATTATATTTCTCTACAAAGAAGTCAATTTTTAGCAGTACGTTTTCTGCAGTGGATAGATCGCTGTCTTGCACAATAAAAAATAATGCAAATCTTTAAATTTTAAAGTAATACTTTATAAATTCAAACTGCTCTTTTAAAACAAAGAAAAAACAGTAATTGTCAAAACGTTTGGAATACAGAGAATGTTCAGGGTTAAATCAAAAATATTACACAAAACCAACTGCTCAGTAAAAATGTAATTACACATTTTCTCCCAGCATTATGCTAAAAGATATATATTATGGTATGTATACAACTTCAGTTCAGAATCAACAATTTTTTACATTTAACCCCAGATATATTCTGAGAAAGGAAAAAGAAAAGAAAATCAGAAGGCTGAAAAAAACCCTCATAGTGTTCATTTTAATTTTCTCTTCTTTGCCCTTTTCACTTTTCTTTCTGCTTCTCCTTGATGTTCCTCTTTCCTGTCATCTTATTCTTTCTCTTTTCATCTTAAATGACGTTTTTCTGCTCCTCTGTTGAAGCTGAATAGTCTATTTGCCTGAGAGTTTTATAACCAGAGAGGTTTCTACAGACCCTAACTCAGGGACAGAGAGAGCCCACCTATATAAAGCTTGTGCTGATTATGGCATGACGTATGTTCTTCAACAGGATATGTCTCTGAAATCCTCAAGGTGCTTCTAAACAATGATCTTAAGACAGTGCAGAAGAGAATGAACACACCAAGAATATGTTCCTCAGACCCATCTTTCTTTAAAGAGTCCTAGGAGAAAAATCCTTCATTCTCCTGACTAATGAAAGTTAATGAAGGAGTTACTGAAGACTCCATCATGTAACTTCTGCTTTTGCCAAAATGTAGTGAATTTACTGTGTATTCCTCCTAAAATGTGTGATGATGTAGCTGCATTAGGAAGGAGCAGAGTACACACTCGATCCTGGCCAGTCATATGAAATAAGTAATGCCAGGCATCCAGCATTACACTGAGGAGAAGATTACTCCTTACGAGAGAGCAGCCATGAATCAGCACTGGTGTTTGCTTATTCAGCTCTTGATAACCACTTCTGGCTTATAAAGTACTATTTTCCCCGTTAGCTTTTAAGTTAAATATTATAAATTAACCCTTACATGTACTTAAGACACACTATTATCTGAGACAAAAATGGAAAATTTCCCTCTACAATTATGGAGACTCAAGGAGAAGGATCAACAGCATACAGTTTCCCAGGAAAATGATCAGTGATGTGCATACAAAACAGACAGCTCTAAGTGTAAAAGACTGCTTTTCAATTCAATGATTAAGACAAATTTGGTGACCTGCTTCATAGCAATTATATTCTAATGTCATCTTTTTGCTTGCAACTAAAACCACTGTCTTTCACTTAAAGAACCAGCAATAAAGTTGGTTTACTTGACAGAAGAGATGTGGCCCCACTGCATATTCCTCCACGCTGCCTGGTAGCGTATTTCCTGTAGTTCCGCACACCACTCAGTGTTCTCATGTTCCAGTCCTTTTAAATACATAGAAAGAGTGTGGCAAAGCCCAAAATTCTGCAAAGCCTGGAATTAACAAAATTCCTGAAAGTTGGTTTCACTTCTTAAATAAGATGAACTGTTTTGGTTTTTTTTAAAGGCTTTGTTTTACCTTTGGAAGCAAAGAAGCCTTTGTGGGTAAGGCAGAACCATAAGTACTTCTAAACTCAGCACTGCATAAGATGAAAACTTTTCAGTAAGCCTACTAATCACACTATTGGTACCTGCAACCCCAGAAAAATGGTTTCATTTGTACTGTGGCTGCCATTCTTTGAGATAAATTTCCAGGTTGTGTTTCAAATGAACTACCTCCTCACACTTCTCTGTTCCATTACTCCTGAGTAGTAAGCCAAACCTAGTTTTACTTCTTAATGAACTGGTGATCCCGGTGAAGATTTGAACAAGTTTCCTACAACTGCAAGCTCCTATCTGTTTGAAAAACCTAATGAATTTATAACTGTGATCATTTATCTAGGTTATGTGTGCAGCCATTATGAAGGAGAAAAATAATGGAATTTTAACAATGATACCAAATAATGTGGGGTAGGAAAAGAAAATGGGGTAGGAATTGGAGTAAGAGAGGAAAATGAAATGACTGGAAACACACATAAAGCCTGTATTATGTTATTACAGAACTGGTGTAAACATTTTAGGCTAAAACAAAGCAACATATTTTTAAGGGATCAAAATAAGATAACATCAATTCTATTTATTATTTATTTAATCGGAAATACCACAGTTTCAGTAAGGTAGTTGCCATAATGGAGAGATTTAAAGAATGGGATGTCAAAAATAACCAATTACATTAGTTCTTATATCCCATCACTTTAGGAGCTGGCTAAATGCTGTATAAAATTAAATGTATTTATTTTGAAGTATTTCACAAAATTCATTACCCAAGATAGGGATTACAGGTGAGTGAGAAGAGCACCAAGCACTTTAATGTTTTCAGGACAAATACCGAGCTGTATTACGTTATACAGTTTGGACTCCTATGCCAGTGAGCTGGACTTGATGACCAAAGAGATCTCTTAGTCCTAAAATGATTTTGCCTTTACTACAAATGACTGTCAGTGCTACGAATATCAATTCCTACATTCATTTCCTATTATAAAATAAAATTACCTCTATTATTCCTGCCTGGCGAGTAGATGGAGAGAGGCTTGCCTCAAGGTCATATGTTACAAGTGCTTTCTCCCATACTGCTTCATGTTCATATGTTCTTATCCTGTTGAAAGTTAACAAGAAGTTTTCAACTTAAGCTCCTTACTAATAAACGTAAGCAATAACTTTAAGAAACATAAAAACATTAACAAGTTATACCGTGCTAATGGCTGTAACATTCTTCCTCCACCACAACCATAGAGACTGTCAGGTTCTCCAATGCTTCTGTATATGTCTATAAGAAGGTCCTAGAACACGCACCATAAAACAAAGAATCACCTCTTGAAACCAGTTCAAGTGAGTTCATACGTATCATGTAAGCTTATAAATACAAGTCCTTCAACATAACATGTTGTTATCATTGCTTTTTTTTTTTATGCCATATCTGAGCCTGCTATCATTACAGGAAGACAAGTTTTGAAGTCTAGCAAAATTCTTCTGGACTACCTACCTTCTCTGCTAAGTTATCAAAAAACCAGCACTAGGCCTTAGGTGAACTGGTGGAAAAGCAAAAAGCAGCAGTACTGAATGAGCACCAGACATACCATCTAAGCAATGCATTTTAAAGATAAGCAAACAACAGTTCTGGAATAATGAACTATGGGAAGAAGTAACTTAGACAAGACTACTAAATCAGATTTATTACAGCTTGCTACACCGCTTGCTGACTAACAGAAAAAATACTTGTCTGGTATCATCATGAGGTCAGTTCTTTCGGGGAACAGAGTCTGCTTTGCCGAAGCTTAAAGTTTCCCACTTCATTAGTGTTTCAGGTGAACAAACACTAAATTTAACTTGTCTGGCAAGGTCATTGAGTTCACTTGGAATTGGTGCATGAGGAGAACTTTCAAATACAGTGTTTAAAGTTCACCGAGATCTCTCCTCAGCTCAGATGAAACCTAATGCTAATTGTAAATACATGAGATTACGAAACATGCGCATGTACCTGTAAACTTATGCCAGTTTCTTCTTTACTTTTTTCATTCAAGATAGTAATGGTTGTTCTTTGACTTTCTTCTTCAAATGTCAAACTCTTAGCTGCTTTAAAAGATGACCTAAAATAAATGTTTCAACAAGTAAAGTTAAATGAAATTTCATACAAAGGACTAAAGAAATTCTGCGACAACACTTAAGAAGGGATGCAAACGCCAAATGCAAGATCAGGCCTGTCATACCACCATGATATTCAAAATGGCTCTCCACCAGAATGACAAAGTGATCAGCTAAACCAAGAATATCAACATCAAGGGATTTCAACATCAAGGTGTTTTTTTTTCTCTGAAACCTTGTAATATCTAATCTTTTATTAAATCAAATTGCTTCTGTCAATGCCTGAAGCAAGAATACTCTCTTCTGGGAAAGAATAAAAGCAACTACATAACATGTATGTTTACAACCATACTTTTGTTATACATTCACTGCCTTAGAGTTATTTGTTGCCAAAACTAAGCTACTACACTAGCTCCATATTTTGATCTTGCTAGACCAGAAGACAAAAATAATTGTCCATTACAGAAAAAAAACTTCTCTAAGGACCATTCAGCTCTGTCCATGCAATTCTGGTCATCATTCTGTGGTTTCTTTCTCCCCTTGATTTATTTCTGACCACAATTTAATTGCTAGCACACCATTATGAGAAATAGAATCTGAAAAGTGTTCAGTTTAGAAAGTGATATTCAATAAGCTTTAGTATTGAGAAGAATTAGCCTTAGTGAAGCTCCTCCAGAACACACACTACTAACAAAACTCTCTGGTTAGAAGTCAAAATGACACTATTTTGCATGTGCAACAGCTAGCAAACTGGCAAGTTTGGGATCACATTCAAGGACTAGCAGAAGTATTCTTCAGGAGAATACCCACATCTAAGCAATTTTTTTGAGGTTTTCTTGACTCTTCATGTAACAAAACACTACTGGAACACACAAACCATGATCCATTTTACCCGAAATGTCAAGAAACTGCATTCTTCAAGCCTAGTACCTTTGCTGCTGTTTGTCTATATTTATCTTGTCTGCGTAGATTTCTGCATAGAGCAAGGCTGTGAAGTGGGCAGCACAAGACTGCGCTGCTATAGCAACCTCAAGGTAATTCAGATCTAGCCAGAAGCTGTCATCAAAAACTGTACCTGAAACAGATCTGATAAAATAAAGACTTTAACACTGCTGTAACAGACCTTCTCTTTAACTTCACACAAAATAAATCCAACCTAACTATAGACTCTTCCAGAGGCTAATTTTATCTTAGCCCTCCCAAAACCCATGCCACAAAAAGTTTATCAGACAAAATGTTTTTTGAAAACTCCTTCAGGATAGTTAGAACCTCTAAGGCTAGCTGTATCACTTCTGCAACAAATGCAAGTTCACTACTATGTCTTCATTCTTTTAACTCACGTGTTTTCTACAACATCCTTCTTACTTATTCTAAAGTGTCAACAGATCTTAGAACAGTCATCATTAAATTAAAGCAACATTTTTGAAAGCTGTAATTCACCTCTTTTGTCTTCTTAAGTAATCAACAACAGCAAGCATGGATCGTCGAGATACTTTATCCAAACTTCTAAAACTATGGGTTTCTTGCTCTGGGATGTATTTTTCAAAAGAAAGAATATAATGAACTTTTGTCATAACACAGCCATTTACAAAATAAAAATGTGTATTTTGTACCCAAGAAAATAGCTCAAAACTTCATCGGACAGAGTTCCAAAAGAAAATTGTTTGTCACAAAGTTTATCTCCCCTGCTTATATGACATTAGTGACATTGCAGTTGTTTATACCTCAATCTTCTCTATCAAATCATCTTTGTATTAATAATTTATTTGTTCTAGTTCTTCTTACAGAATTCAGAGATGATCCAACATCGTTGCACAAGCTCCATACCAGACCTCTACCCTTAGGCTTAAGCCATATAAAATTATTCCAAAGCCACAGGAATACCTATTAGTAGCTTTATTGTAGATTATTTATAGTGGAGTTTTTTACACAATCTCCCACACCCGGACACATACTTTAAAAGAATTTGTATTTCTGTGCCTTCCTTCTGGATTAAAAAAAATGATAATAAACTCAGACAGCTACAGGTTGTGTTCTGGTCATTGGGTTAACAGTTTTTTCATTTTTCTGGACATAATTAATAAATTACAAGAAGCAATAAAAAGGGAAAGTGCAAGCAAATGTTTGATTACTACTACACTACAGTAAGATGCAGAACTAGAAACTTCCCCTAAGGAAAGTAAAAGCCACATAAAAAAATAAGTATCGGGCATTTTGTGTGTTCCAACAAACAGAAACGAACACCACTTACTTTCTACACCTGCTACCAAAGAGCTTATAGAAGAAACACCAACTCCTTCTTCATAAGTCATCTCCCACATGCTTCACTTTTAAAAGAGACACAGTGGGGACATCTGACTCTCAATTTGTAATGCACCGTGATAGTTTGCTCTCCAGGTCCATCCCTGTGTGCCTCACTACTTGCAAATGTAGACATAGCGTCACACAGGCAGGGTCCGTTCTTTTACCACTGTACAGCCAATGCCCCAAGGAGATTGCTACTTCCTCTTTCATAATTAAGGTTATGCTTCAGGATTTGTTGAACAACAGACCAAATGACTGTAATGATAACTAAAACCCGTCAGCGTTGCGTTCATACACGCTTGCTAACAAGAAGCTTACAGACCGAAAACAAAAACGGTGTCTGGTTTTTCGTGTCATCAGATAGGTTCTAAATTCTACGGAGAAATAGCTGAACATGTATTTTGAAAGAGTCATTCAATAAAAAATTACATCTCTTCTGCAAATTAATTTCAACCGACATACGATTCTGGCCAGACTGACATGCGCTAAGTCCAAAATGTTCTTCATTTTTACTTTTGTTTTACTCTTATCAAGCAGTTGACAATTTATAATTAGGTTTGGTTTCTCAGGCAAAGACATGATTGGCATGATCTTCACACTATTTATGCTTCAAATTGCCAAGATGAATAGCTGATTCCTAGAACTTGCATGTCAAAATGGATTAATAGGAAGACTTGTTCAGAAGCACTCAACTCTCTCCTGTGTAACTGCTTGGTCTTTGCCACAGTTTGGATCCTCATGGATTGGAATGAAATTTATCTATGTTTTCTAGGAAGATTTTTCTCCTTGTTTTGATAGGGTAAGAGCTTCTCCTTGAAGCAACTGGTAGCCACCAGATGCTTACATTCTTTTTTGAATACTGCTGGTGTTCTATCATTCCAACTTTGAAATGAACATATCTTTGCTCTGTTGGTTACTGCACCTCCAGTTTATCTGTAAACTGTAGCACAGAGACAATAAGCTGGGTGCTACTTCATGGTTTCTTTGTGTTTGGTTTTTTGTTTTGTACCATGACAGTTCTTCATCTGAAGAACTTCACTTAAAGCTTTCACATGTCCCTATATTTTGCTCTTATTACCTCAATAAGATTCCTTGCATAGAATCACAACATTTGAAGAGGCCTCTATTATTTTCGCATTGGTGTCACTGAACTAACTATAAGTTTATAAAACTAGGAAAAAATCCTCTTGTATTGTACATAGAACATTTTGAGTTACTCTGTACATCTGAGGAGAATTTGTGCAGTAGTTTCCGTGGCTACTTACAGGAAGGAAATAGGTAATTGTTAAACCTTTTCGGTCTTACAAAGTGGGACAATAATAAAAATATCTGGATTGTGGGAACTGCTTGTTACCTGACTTAAAAAACATGACAGAACACTGCGCTACTCTTTTGGGCCAGGCTAGTCAGCATCTATAAAAATTACCTTAAAATACACTTAGTATCACTAGGTTAATTAGACCATTCTTTGTACAAACTGCAATACTAAGGGTTCCTTTTCCCTCTGGCAAGCTGAAGCTTGCGTGTCCTGCCTGTAAAGGGACTGCAAGATATCGTACAGACTCATTCCTTTGGCAATTTGTCACCAAAGAAGGGAGTTGGAAGATACAGCAGAGTAGCTACTGAACAAAAAACCATTAACCTGAAGTTACTGTATTTGTTTTAAGTAAGGGACATGAACAAATAAACACATTATTTCAAGTCCTAAGTGCATGTGCCATTCACATAGTCTAATAACGAGTATCTTATTTTTACACAGATTTCTGTTAACTTCAATGACAATCTAATTGGAAAGGACACCAGGCATCTTGACTAGAAGGTGCTTTGTTTTTAATGGAACTTACTACATTACTCATACGCAGATGCAGTTCTTTTGGTTACAAATTCCTTTTATTCTGCTGGAATGGAACAGGTCTTCTGAATGTATAGGGAAACCATTATCAACATCAGGCAGAAGCTAAACCAAGGGTTAATCTTTTTTCCAAGCGGAAAATCCAGATGAAAACTGCCTTTAATCACTCTGGTTTGATTAAGAGAGGAATTTAACTGCCAATTAGTAATTTTAAGAGATAGTCCAAGACTCAGTCTTGCAGCACACAGCGTTGGATCAAACCTGAATTCTTCAAGTAACAAACATTATCCAGCTGTGAATAAGGACAGAAGCTATACAGAAGAAAATACCTGAGTGCTGGCAATGAACAGATTCAAAATTACTGGTATCTCCACTGAAAAAATTGAAACAATGGGACAGAAACTTCTAAAATTCTGTCTGCCTACAAGTGTGCATCATATACTTGATGTCAGAAGTTCTTTTATTTTCACAACCAGAATCCCTCTTCCATCAGAAACAAAAATAATATGACACATTACCTGAATCAGAATTTGGAGGTGTAGTAGATCTGCTAGATGAGGCAAATCTGCAACAGGCTGTAAAAAACTTGTGGATATGAACTGACAAAAGCTTTCTCCAAGATTCATCTGAGTCATGAAGAAGGATATCATGAATCAGGTAAGGAAGCAAAGATTGACACAAGTCTGTTTTCACCTAGGAAACAATCACACACAGCAGTTGCTAAGAAATACCACCTTCTTTCTCTGGTTATAACCGAACTGACAACTACTCAAACAAACACGTAATGCTTCAGAAAGAACATGTAATACGAAAAATGTAAACCACTCATTAGGGCTATGCTGGTGTTTAGTTAAAGCAGTCACAAAGTTCATCTGTGTTTACAATTACCTCTGAAATCTTGTATTTCAAGAGTGTATTTTATGGGTATCTGCAATATCTGACTACAAATTAGTTAAGAAATAAGTTAAGAGAAAGTAGTAACCTTATTAGTTACTTAAATACTTAAGTAATAACTTAATAGCAGAAATTGCTATTTGCTATCAAGATGAATAATCACATATTTTTGTGCACCACAGTGCACATACATACATATGGCTAATTTAGCTCACCTTGCAGAGAGGCTTCATTAACTGAAGAACTTCATTTTGCACACCTCCACTGTCCAGTATTGAACTAGTTAAGCGCTTGATCCAGGTCTCATGACTTTCTCCCAGTGGAATCCACAGGTTTGTGTCATCCAAAGCTTCTAAAGGAGCCTCTGTATCATTAGCAGGTACTACAAAAAACTAGAAGGAAAATACATATATTGCAAATATCAACAAATGCAATGGCATTAAAACACAATCCGTATAATCTGCAGAGATTAAAACACACTAAATATTAACTGGGCTTTAATTGATAGACAATATCAATTTTGTTCATGCAAATGTAAAGTTTGCCAGAAATTTGAAAGTATTAAAAA
This sequence comes from Ceryle rudis, assembly GCA_033439905.1. Classification (NCBI taxonomy): domain Eukaryota; kingdom Metazoa; phylum Chordata; class Aves; order Coraciiformes; family Cerylidae; genus Ceryle; species Ceryle rudis. The sequence goes on along the minus strand of JAAGNO010017010.1, from coordinate 5,283 downwards.
TAAAATTTTACTGTTAACACCAACAAGGACACATCAGGTATCACATTTAGGTTATGAATTGAAAGTTTGAGAATTTGGAAATATCTGATCTATGGTTAATTATGCATGGTTTTTTCTGAACTATTTTCTACTAAGTTTTTACATCAAATGGTACTGGAATCCTGAGAAGGAATGTATTAGATTAACAAGTAGGTAATCAAAAATGGTTTAATAGTTAAATAATACAGCTTTCTAATATCAAATTGGTAATTTCTTATGTGAAGAAGCTGAAAATGCTGAAATAGAAAGGAAAGACACATGCACAAAAGCAATCACATTTGCAATCAGGCTGATGAAAAGTCCAAATTTTGCATTCATCAAAGCCTATCTCAAAAATATTTTTAAATTTACTTTTTAAAAAATATGTATTCTTATGTTTTCTCTACCCCATATGCCATATAAATAAGGTAAATCAGAAGTACCTTTTTCCTAGACATTCTGAAAGGCTGTAGATAGATTAACATAGGATCAGCTTTGTTTTTATAAACTTCCCAAAATTCACTGCCAGACTTGGTGGCTAATATGTTTTTCAAACAGGAAACAGCAGCAGCTCTAACATCAATACTGAAAGAGTAACAAACACAATATCATCCTTATTAATTTCATTCTCATACTTTATTTTCAAATTCATCTTTTCAAACATACAGGACAATTCCACAATATAACAATGTGTGCATCAAATCAGAAAAAATTTGGACTAGGATATGCCATTGCATATTTTGTAATAAAGCAAAGCATCAGTCTTTACTCCACAGCACTGCTATTCTCCACAGCACAGAAGAGAGACTCTGGCTTGAGTCCAACTAGAGAATTTGTAGAAAACATCTAAGCTGGACTGTATAAGTAATGTAAGCCTTGAAGACACTCCTGGTTGCATGTTAACAGGTGTAAGTAACACTTTCAGAGTGTTACTCTGAGGTGATCTGAATGCCACCTTAATGGCTTAAGCTTTGAACTAAATAAATTAAGTCCACTCACCAGTTATCTGTTAAAGCAGTATTTATCTGAGTTAACATTATGAAGACCCATTGAAGTCTTCTATCTTCAAGTAAGTCCACCGCTTTAGAATCCAGTGCATTTTCAGCTTGCTGAAGAGCTATGGTGGAGAAATCCATGGGACCTATTTCTCCCAAGCAACTTCCAACAGCCTCTGCAAATGCAGGTAATTTTAGTCTTATGCACACTAAAACAAGGTCTCACTGATACCAGAGACTTAAATAATTCAATCCTTCTTGGGGACTGACTTTAAAACTGAGCTAACATTGTATTAGGATGACTGTTGTATATGATAAGCTGACAAGTAGAGAAGGCCTAATCAGAAGAACCAACATCTGGTATCCTTTAACCAAGGACACCCTTGAACAATGAGGCCTTGAAGAAGATACTTATCAGGATGTTTCAGGATGTTTTGTTTGCATTGCTAACTTGGCAAGAAAACTCAAGGTCAATGTAGCCTCAGCTGAACTACCCTCATTATAATACTACAAATCACACCCATAGGTCAAAAAGACTCTTGCCCAGGTGAAGCCCCTTCCCCTGAGTGTGTGTACTAGCGGAAGTATGGAGTCAGCAGTATTATAACTGTATGTAAGTTACTAACCAACCATTGTAAAAAGGGCATGCTTGGTGAATTACTAAATCTGCTAATTTTGTGCATAAATATAGCATGGATAGTCTGGTTGTGTGTGCGTGTTAAGAGGAGAGATCCCCCGTGCACCCAGCACTGAAGTAAACCAATGTCAGCCTTCTAAACTCTCATTTGGTGGGGAGAGTTTTCTTAGCTACTGTTTTCAGCAACATCACCATAAGAAGTTGCAATTAATATAAACTACTTTTAGAACTGAGATTATTTTTGGGGAAAAAGTTGCAAATATTTATAATCACTTGAGCTTTATGATTAAAATTATGGCTATACGAATTTTGCAGCTTAAGACTCATAAATAATACAGTTACACTTTTTAACTTAATTTTCTAGGAGTGCCTATGGCTCTGGATTTTGCAGTTCAAATCAGATAGAGATTTTATTTTTGCTTGAGTCAGAAACAGGTATGTGCAAAATATCTGAATCACAGCCACTAACACTAATTTTCATTCCACAAGGGTATTATAATTATAAATAGTAGCCTGTGAACACTAACAGTAACCTGTAAACATAGTAAGAATTAACCTACATTTTACATAAACTGATGCATCATTTGCTTTCTAGGCAAAATATTTTATGATTACAAAACATAACCACATACAAGAAGAAAACAAAACAAAATTGACCTTGAATATAGTTTTTCAAAAGGGATGTTAATGTTTGTCAGAAAGAACCTAAAATCTATTTTCCTGCTCCTTCCTTCATATTCAGCATGTGTCTTAAAATGTTCCCATTTTCTACAACTTTTGTTTTAACCACCAGAGCAAATAAAGAACAGACTGAAGATATATGGTTGTGTTTTGAACTAAACTTAAGAAATCAACTAAGAAAACATAATGTAGAAAAGGCTGAAACAGCCTGCAGAGGTGCTGAAGAATGCATGACACTGAAGTCAATGTGAGCTTCAGTTGCTCAGCATTTTTAATTATCAGTTACTAGGCTTTTAGACAAAAAAAAAAAAGTATATTAAGGAAAATGTTCTCATTACTTGTGCTTCTGTCTAGTTTAGATATCTAATTTCAGTAAACATCACCTTCATGGAGATACTTGCAGATTTAGATTTTAGCTTTGGTGCTTTGGATCAAACATCAATCAGGTGCTCAATGTAAATGGTGCGAATAATTTTAATAATACAGAAGAGGCTTTAAGATGGAGCAAAACTCTTTTCATTTCCACTAAGACATGCCTTTCCAATTTTTGTATAAGTTCTCTGCAGTTTTTCTTGCTATTTTTCAACCTCATAAAGTGACCCATATAACAGCAGATGACTACTAAGAGTATAGAAGAGACCAGGGTCTAAACTGATGCCAATTAATTAGTCAAAGCTGTAAAATACAGCGACTGAAAGAAGGCGTATCATCCATTTTAACATTCCTGATGGCTACCTCTGGCAGAAAATGCAAAATAGTAGTGGGAAGCAATACTGAGAACAACAAGAGCTTCAACCCAGGGTTTGCAATGAGGGCCCTAGGATGCCTGTGGGATTAATTAACTTACCCAGCACTGCTTTTGCACCCGTATGGTTAACTGCCATCTTGGACAGCTGCAGTAAGCTCACCACCAATTTCACTACTACAGACTCTTCTGGCTTTTCTGTCGTTCAGAAAGAAAAATAAACCCCCAAAATGTCATTCATGGTGTATTTGTAATGGGAATATATTAGAAGAAAACACTGCTTTAGTATCCTTTATCTACAAACGTCAACATGCACTATTAATGTGGAAGCAAGTTGGTATTAAGCGGTATATTAAAACAATTACTCATTTACCTTATTCATCATGCCTTGAAAAAATGTCTATGCATTTGACTATGCAATGAATCTCCCAATACACAAACGCTATTGTTTTCAGTGTTTTGATGTAGAAATTATAATTAAACACATGAAATATTAGCATGTTAGGGTAAGAAACAGTGAAATCATACTATGTGACTCCACTGACAGCACTTAAGCTAATATCATCACTCTGTTCTAAATCTGAATCTAAGGACTATCTGAAAAGAAGGCTTTCTGCCAGGAATTTCACAAAATTTGACTACCTTTCAGTTGCCTAATTAACTTTGCCAAATTACAAGCTCTCGAGATAGGTATCTCCTTATATATTTGCTGCCTGTGTGAGGTTGGCTTTTTTCTTTTAAATAAACATTCCAAACAAAATGGTTTTGCTGTTTCCAGAAACACAGTCTAGGAAAAAGTACAATGATTTGCCAATACAAAAAAATATAAAAGCAGTATTTTCTTAAAAAAAAAAATCCTGCTGCCCTGTTGATTGGAATGGAAACCTGGAATTGGGCTTAATGCTTGTTGACATTTTTACAAAAATGAATACACATGTGGCAGAGCTGCAGTAGTTATTTCTTAAATGTTATCTTTCAGCATACAATTTTATAGCCTTTATTAATAACTGGTTCTTTAATCCTTTTTAACTCCTAAAATGATAATAAACACAGAATGGTTTTGGTTAGAATGGACCTTAAACATCTAGTTCCAACCCACCTGCCATGCGCAGGGACACCTCCCACCAGACCAGGTTGCTCAAGCCCCATCCAACCTGGCCTTGAACACTTTCAGGGAGGAGGCACCCACAGCCTCTCTGGCAATCATGTTCCAGTGTGTCACCACCTCTCAGTAATTTCTTCCTACTATCTAACCTACATCTACCCTCTTTCAGTTTAAAACCATTACCCCTCATCCTGTCACCACAGTCCCTGATAAACAGTCCCTTCCTGTCTTTCCTGTAGGCCCCTTTTAAGTACTAGAAGGCTGCTCTAAGGTCTTCCTCGACATTTCTCTTCTCCAGGATGAACCCCAGCTCTCTTGGCCTGTCCTCATAGGAGAGGTGTTCCAGCCCTCTGATGATCTTCGTGGCCCTCCTCTGGACTTGTTCCAATAGGGCCACGAACTTCTTATATTGGGGAGTCCAGAAATGAATGCAGTAATAATAAAGTTATATGTAAGTGCTTAAAATACTTTTACTATATGGCAAAATAAAGGCAGCAGGCCCATAAAGCCTGCTAGCTCGCCTCCAACAGAACAAGAGTAAGTATTTCTTCTCAGGTTTTGCCAGTCAGCAGACTGGGAATTTCTGGGCAGATGTTCACACTGAACAATATGTATGAGATATGTTTAACTCTTCTTAAGGTCCATTATGCTTCTGATATTCACAATAAGTTGCAGTACTTTCCATGCTGTATAGATTTTCTTTGAAAAAAGTACATGGTTTCTTTTGTTTAACTGTTGCTGGATAATTTAATCTGTTCTTACACTTATAGAAGTGCCAAGTGCTCCCTATTTAGCTTCATCATACCATACACCAGTTCACACACCTCTCTGTATTCCTATTCAATCCTTTTTTCCAAGCTCACAATGCTCTCCTCTGATGGAAGTTGCTCCACACAAACTTGTTGCCCTTTTACTAACTCTAAATCCACCGAATCTAACTCTGAAACCCAGGAGGAAATAGTGACTTGCTGTGCCACTCAGATCCTAACAAGTCTATGGGTCTGAATGGGATTCATCCTACAGTGCTTAGGGAGCTGGCACAAGAGCTGGCTAAGCCACTCTCCATCATTTATCAACAGTCCTGGCTAACTGGGGAGGTCCC